>VZQC01013314.1:1295129-1320283 GCA_009823505.1 Rhizomys pruinosus | reverse complement strand
ATCCAACCCTTGCCATTCAAATCTTAAAAATAACTAGGGAAAAGCTATTGTGATGTGCCACATAGTTTTTATACGAGAGACTTTTTACACTCCCCCCCCATAGAAAAGGAGAATATGATGATGATTGAGGGTCGTTCTCGCATGTAAATTGGAGACAACTGTTATAGAGTAATCTCTTAAAACCGTAAAACTGCCTTCCTTAATTGACTAATGGACATAGAACTGTGAAAAACTTATTCTCTACGTCAGAACCAATATATACTAAACTCCTCCTTAAGCTATGCACTTAAGCAAAATATATAATACAGGAGCTCTGAATCACATGGATTATTCTACCAAGGGATGTTGCCAGGGATCCAGCCCCCCCCCAAAAATGTTAAGGCTTCTTGCCTTAAACTGGGATACTGCAGAAGAGAGGCGATAGCCCTGCTGTAAGACCTGATTAACATGGGAAAAGATGTATGTGAGACCACCCTTGCAGTAGTATACAGTGGTTCTGGAATCCAGAGAGTGTTACCAAAGGCCACTAAACCAATAAAGCAAATATAGGTCTCCTTGAGTCAAGCAAGCTCCTCCCTCAGCACAGGTACACCTCACCTTCCTGGAAAAATTTGTGCAGCAGGGCAGCCATTGTCTGTATATCCAAATCTATTGGCTATTAGCTCTCTCCTTGGAGGAATAACCACGGCTGATGCCACAAACTACATCCTCTAATGGTTAGGAGTGTTTACCACAATAGACCCTGTCATATTAACAGAAAAAAAGGTACTTCATGATGTAACATACCATCAAATAGCTAGTCTCGAGAAATTAGGTTTTACTTCCAGTGACCACAGGGACAGTCTGAATGTAACCAATTTGGGTGAGCCCTAAGTATTTCCTGCCTGCTGCTGGTATGTGACAATGCCCCCCCTTTTCCTTTTCAAAGCTATAATTCAAAATCTGGGGACAAGTGACATGGCCTTCGTTTGAGAAGGTACTGGTTTTAACCTCTTTATTATCTTGGGCTTGTTTCATTGGCTATGTTGTTAGAAACTTTTGCCTTGCATGGTTTAAATCATTGTACTTTGAGTACCTAAATGACCTTCATGGACCTTAAAGAACAAATTGTAGGCCTTACTGCATAGCTTTAATGTCAACTTGATACACCTGAGCTGAGAAACCTCAATAATTGCCTTCATTGGACTGGCCTGTGCCCATTGTGGGCAATGCCGTTCTTGGCCAGATATTTCTATATTGTATACAATAGGCTGAACATGAGCCAGCAACACATGCCAGTAAGTAGCATCCTTTCCTAGCCTGTGCTGCAGCCACTACCAGGCTCCTACCATGAGCTTTTATTATTAGTCAGAATATTTTTGCCACAGCAATTAAGAATTTATTAACAGTGCTTAAGTCAATGTTCAAGCTTTACTTAGGAGTTATATGGTAATTAAAGTACCAAATTAATTCGAATAATACTCTTGGAGGTTTAATAACCACACTTAAAGCTCCAATCTATTTTGGCAAGAGGGATTTGAAGGGACAATATTTTGGCCCCTACCCTCTGAGGTTGACTTGGGTCCTAGGGTCCTGCATCCACAACTTTGTGTATGTCCTGTGGCAGTGAGTCACCAGTCATCCCGCACTAGGGAAGTCTTGGAGATTCACTTAAAATGACTTCGTTCTGCCAGTGTCCAGTCAAAGGAGGAAAGTCCATGTAGAGGAGAAACTCCTCATGCTTCAAGGGAAGGTGTGGCCAAGCAAGGCCTGACTTTGTCCTCACATAGATGGAACTGGTGAAGAGAGCCAGGCGCAAGGTCTGAGTGACCCCCTAAGGACCAGAAACTCAACTGACCTTAACACCAAATCAAACTTCACTTATCTGAGATAACTGTGTGGTCTTAAACACCCCAAAAGGAAATTGTAATCTAAAGAAGAGGAAATGAAATAGGTTATTATCAGAGAGATAGGTGAGAGACCTACTGTGCCAAGTTAGGAATCTACTATGTCATGTTAGAAAATATCTCAGAGATAGATGACAGATTTAGTGTGCCATGCCAGAAAAAAAAACACCTTTTATATTCTCATGGTTATGGCTCATTCTGGAGCCCTGTGTACTAAAGCTGGCCCTCATTCTAGAGCTCTATGTACTAAAACTTTTTTCCAATTCCTCAAATCAGGGCATGGGTCCTCTCTCTTCTCCTTCTGCAGACCCTAGACAGGGACCCTCCAATTGCTATTGCACCCAGAAGACTCAACCAGCTTGTCTTTTCAGTTGCAGAGAAAAGATCCACTAAAAGTACTGGCTATTATGGATCTGGACCAAAGCCACTGGGCAGAGCAGCCAAAATGGGAAACCAGACTCTAACCCTCCAGTCTGACAGCTGTTCCCCCAAGACTTTGCCTCCATCAGCTCTGAAGCTGATACAGAAGAGAGAGAACAGTGCCCCATTTCCTTATCATAAGCAAAAAGGATGGAATGTTTAGGTCCAGGCTTCCCGGAATCTCAAGGGGCACACAGACACTCACTTCCTCCAGAAGCCGTCAATCTTCTGACCCCTTCCTCTATACCTGAGGCCCCGCCCCATGGGTATAAATGGGTGGACCCCAGCTGCCATAGCTCTCTCTGTCTCTTTGCCTCTCTCTGCCTCTCTGCCCCCTCTTTCTCTGTCCTGCCTCTGCCCCCATGTTGTCCAGTTCCACCATGTGTCTGCAGGTGGCTGATGCTGGCAGTCCCACATGGAAGTAAAGCATGTTCCTGGAGTGACCTAAGCCTCATGTGCCTTTTATTGGGGTTCATGCTTTTTTATAACCTAACAGTAGGTAAATTAAACAAATCTTGATTTAGTTTAAATATATGCATAATTTGGAAGTAATATGTTAGCATATGTTTGTAATAAACATTACTCTAGTAAAATTTCCTTTTAAAAAAGCAGAAATTTCCAAATTACACCCATTAGGAAAATAGTAAAAAAAAAAAAATCTGTGAACTCCATCCTTTCCAACTGTAGTATTTGTCCTGTTCTTCAGGTAAAAGTTAACTTTTACAAACTGCATTCATTTCTTTTGGCATGCTGATCATCCTTCCTCCTAGGTTCCATTGCTCATTCTAGCCTAGGTCTCACTAGATCCATTTAGATCCAGCCATACACAGAGAGTTGTACTTGTTTGGGGAGCACTGGCTGCTCTTGTGAAGAACCTGAGTTTAGTTCCCAGCACCTACATGGAGACTAACTATAGGTAACTCCAATTGCAGGGGATACAATGCCCTCTTCTTGCTTCCATGTGCATTGCATGCATGGGTGCACTTACATATATGCAAGCAAACATAAAATAGAAATAAATGAAATTTAGGGGGCTGGAGCTATGGCTCAGCAGTTAAGAGCTCTGATCGCTCTTGCAGAAGACCCGGATTCAATTCCCAGCATGCACATGGTGGCTAACAACCATCATAACTTCAGGTCCAAAGGATCAGTGCCCTCTTCTGACCTCTGTGGGCATTGCATGACATGGATGTGCTTACATACATGTAGGCAATACACTCACACACATAAAATAAAAAGAATAAAGAAAATATTAAAATTAACAACTAAAAATTTAAATGACAGATGAAGGACAGCCACTCTGGTTCAAGGGGATTGTAAGAGCTTTCTCGCTGGCTCTGCTTTCCCATCCCTGCTAATCAAGTTCACACTTATCTGTACTTTGTGCTTTGATAACAGAATTCCAGAGTCTCTGTAATTTAATAATTCTTCATACTTCTAGAGGAACTCAACAATCAAAGTGCTGGCAGCTTAGAGCTTAGTCTGTCTAATTCCAAGGTGTGTGTTACATGCTGTGTTCTCTCCTGACAGGAGTCAAACACATTTCATCACCAGCTTTATAAGAACATTAATGTATTCATAGTTTTTGCCCATCTGTGCACTTTGAATGGCATACATTCAGACCACAGCACCCCTGAAACATCACAGGGCAGTGTCACAGATAATTCAGCATCCTCGAGATTTAGAGGCCCAGAGTTACTGACTGGATCAATGGAGCCCTCTACTATCAGGCACCAATAGCAGCAAGATCATTTCAGCTTGTTTACTTCTCCCTCATACATAAAAGTATCTGCACACAGTAGGTGGTCAGAAACTATTTCCCAAATAAAAAATGAAGTTTATAGCAATTGAACACAGATTTTTATCATCTTCCTGGGTATGATATTTGAGTTTCCATTTTGTTCTTTGCTAGCTGCCTCTCTTTCTCTTTCTCTTTTGCTTTTTTACTTGGTCCACTGGCTTTTGTCTCTTTTCTTGTTTAGCATTTTTTGTCAGATGGCTTTTATTTTCTACATTTGTCAGCTGGCTTTTTGACTGTTTGCTCTCCAATGTTCCCTCTTTTTAAAGGCAGATGATTCTGTGGATAATATTCCATTATCACAGAGCCCAGGTGCAATTCAGTGCACTTATCACTGCTATTGGGTTGCGTTTCAAGTTTTAGCATGTAAACATTAATATTTTTAGTGTGGAGATTATTTTTTCTGTTAAAACAGTGATTTAGAATTTAGTAAAATAGTGTTCACTCATTAAAAAATATTTGCCATAAAGAAAGAAACAAAAGAGTAAAGCTCTTTACTCTCAGTCCTTCTAACGACAAAGAGCCATCCCTATATTTGGTTTCTTTTCTTCCCCAAATCTCACTACGTAGAGAGATTATTATGTGGCTTCTTTTACCCCAGGTGTCTTCACAGTAGTTATTTTTACCTATCTGAAAATGCTCTTAAGAGCAAATATCAAAACACCAATAGTTTAAAGGAAAAAATTTCCCTCATTTGAAAAACAAAGTAAAATGAGCACAGTGAAAAGTGTTAATAAGCTCTTGACTTCAATACTCTGGATAGACTATAGCTTAGAGGAAATCAGGAGCATTTCAGGGCAGTGGGGCCATAGACCATAGACTACATTGGAAAGGATAATGAATGTGTTCCCCACATTGTATGTATTCAAATTCCTGGGGCTGGAGAGATGGCTGGGCAGTTAAGGGCACTTGATGTTCTTACAGAGGCTACGAGTTCATTTCCCCGCACCCACATTATACCTAACAACAATCTAGGAGATCTGACACCCTCTTCTGGCCCCTGAGGGCATTGTATGACATGGGTTCATTTAAGTACCTGCAAGCAAGACACTCATACATATAAAATAAAAATAAATACTTCAAAAATTTTGAAAAAATTACCAAAGATACAGAATTAGAGGTGGAGTCCCACCACTGCAAACAGACTAATGTTTCCATATAGAGCAAGTGCTTGGCCGGTGACTCACTCTCTCTTGTGTCCTGCTGCTTTCTACCATGTGAGGACACAGCAAGAATTCCTCACCAGACACTGGAGCTTAACCTTGGACTTCCTGGCACCCAGAGCTATGAGGAAGTAAACTTCTGTTTTCTACAACCCAGGCTAGGCTTTTTGAGATGGTAGCAAAAACTAGTCTAAGATTCTTTTATAATGATTTTTTAACTGAAGTTTTGTGCATTTCATACAACATTTCTTAATCAAATTTAGACCCATTCCACCTTCCTTGCCCCCCCAACCATGCTCCCTTGAGTTCAGTGAAAGGGAGGTAGAAATAGATAATTACATCTTAGATCAACTGTTTAACAAAGTAGATTATTTGAGAAAATTAGTACTGCTTCCAGCCTCCAGGAAAGTAATACGTGGACCCGTTTCAGATGGAGTACCAGTACAGAGAAACTGACCACATCTTCCATCAAGGTAGACCACTCAGTCTATTGAAAAGTGATGTCAAGTCTGAAAAGCCTATATTTTGACAAAGAGAGAAATAAATTAAGCTAATAAAATTAATTTCTATTTGTAATACTTTAGGTGTGAAGAGCAGTTAAGAATTCACTTGCTAACGTACAACTGGCCTCTGAAATGCTAGAGAGCGTTACCAAAGGCCACTAAAGCAATACAGCAAAATATTGGTCTCCTTGAGACAAGCAAGGCTCCTCTGTCAGTATCAGCTACACCTCAACTACCTGGAGATAATGTACAACAGTGGCAGCCATGTGTCTATAAATATCCCAAATCTAATTGGCTATTAGCTCTCTCCTTGGAGGAATAACTCACAGCGGATGCCACAAGCTTATGTCCTCTAGTGGTTAGGAGATATTATAAGCCACAATAAGAACTTGTCACCCTTTATAGAGAAACCACAGTTTGTGGATTAGTATACCATCCAAGCATCTGTGTCTATGCTCACAGCTTAGCTTGCCATAATAATTAGTACTGCTTAAATGCCTGCACATCCAATTGCTTGTGCTTTGTTAATATGACTAAAAAGGTATCACTGGATAAGCTGTCAACCCATGAAGGGAAACAACCTGAACAGACTAGACTCCAAAATGACAACTCCAAAGAGTAGACTGTTTTCTTCTCACCCACTTGTGCTCCTTTCCCAAAGCCTAGGGAACAAATTTCGGAAGAGGAGGTGTGGTAGAATGTAAGGGCTGCGGAGAGATAGGGGTGAATCATTAGAGTACAGCAATATAGACTGGACTCCTAATTGATCAACATGCCTGTGCATACAAGCATCACCAACTGGACTATGGGAACCTTGGGCTGTTCAAAATTTGGACATAGATACTTGCAAAATGCACCAATTACCTAATTGTACAGCAAACTGAGTAACGTCAATGTTATCTAAAAACAACTGTGTTTTAAAATAAACAAATAATAAAAAAAGAATTATTTCTGAGAGCAAGAGACTCCTGAAATAAAACCATGTAGATAGACTATTTTTATCTATTTCAACCCTGCCTTGTTCGTGATACTGCACAAAATACCATCATCGTTTAAAGCATGTAAAATTGCCCACACGTCATCTTCCAACATTAGCCGTCTCAGTGGTCAGATGTGAAAATTAGTTACCCAAAATACAGCACGACTTGAGTGCATGGTGTCTATTGGAGCAACCTAAGTGGCATGGCAAATCTGTGATTTCATGGCCAGTCCTTCAGATACTGAGTCTAAATAGGATAGAGAAGTTTCCACCTGATAGTCATCAATATTTCTAATGTATAATAAAATAAATGTAATGTTTCTTAGTTTGGGGAGTCATTGACTTTATTCACAATAGGCCTCCTTCAATTGCTACATGAGAATATATCAGACAGTCTTAGCTTTTGCCATTACCTCACCATGTTTCTGGGATTTGTGAGCCTCTTTGGTCTCTTATATAAATAACACTGGCTGAAGAAAACCTATGAGGAGGAATAAATACAGTGAAACCATGCACTGTGTCAGAGTCATCACAGACCTTCTACACATGCTAGCTTTTGCTCTCAAGCTACAGTGCAATGTCTGGATATCACTAGTAAGCAAGAAACTCCACTATAAGCCAGGCATGGTATCACTTGCCTAGAATCACAGTACTCGGAGGACAAGAGTATCATATGTTAAAAGCCATGTTGGGCTACCTAGCAAATTATAGGCCAACATCAGTTGTATCATGATACTCTGTCACCAGAAAGGAAAACAAAACCAACAAAAACCAATGTTTTTTTAATTAAACTTCTTTTTTAAACAGAAAAGAAAATCCATTATAACTGTAAGAGACCTAGACATTCATGTTCAGCAGAGAGTGCAAGTTTTTATATACAGAAAAATTGTACATTATTTTTAAATATCTTACAATGTAATGCCAGCACACTTCTTAGGACAACTTAATCATGGTGACAGTGTTAGCAAGATATGTGGCAAGTACAAACCTCACAGTGTATTGATATAGTGTGCTCTCCCAGAGAGAACCAACTTGGGTGACAATTTACTAGTTACTTAAGATATTAAATATATGTCCCCCATATGATCAAGCCTTCTTTAAGCTTATTCTGTTTCTCTGAGCTTTGTATAAATTTGCCTGCAGCATTTTCTTCTTTTCTGCCACAATGGAGAAAACCCTGCTCAGTTCTAGCTAACAAGGCAGCAACTAGAGCTAGTAGAATACTTGATGATTCCCCCACATCTGGAAATATCAAAGAAAATGCATAAAACCTAGAATGAGGATAGAGGATGCTTGGGATAAAAGTTTTATAATTTGCCATGTGTCTTTATAACATTTGATTTGATAATCACAAAGCCCTCGAAGGATACGCAGGGGAAATGGAAAGCTCCGTCCAAGTTATTATAGGTGAGGGAGGCCCAGAGATCTCCAGAACAACACAGGCTCCTGCCGTTGCCCGTGGATACCCACCATAAGCACATGGTAAAACCCTGTTGTTGAAGACGCCACACACACTTTGGCTGCAAGACATAGAGAAATCTATCTGAAATGGATCAGGAAGCAGCCTACCTGCTGGTCACCTTTTATAGCACTGCTAGCTGCTACATGGGCTACCTTGAAACTTTCCTTTAATAGCCTGTGCATTTTGAGAGCAGCATTGTCCACCCATGCACGGCAATTCCCTTAAAACTCCTTTTATTTTTCAAAGGCAGATTTTGAAATTAGCTTATATAAATGTCATATATGTACCAGAATTATGCCCTCTGGGAATAAATTGTATGTTAATTCCACAATATGTTTAGGAATTCACATTTTTCCCTTTAATTTTATATTATTCTAAAATATGAATATATACCTTCACCTTCCACCCATATATGTTAATTATCATGCCTGAAAATAAGTAATAAATTAATTCTAGGGCCCATTAAGGGATTCACATTGTAACATGACAGTTGTTTTCAGATATAAAGAAATATAACAATAATGTTGTTCAGCTTACCTTTCAATTGGGAGATTTGCTGCAAGCCTCCACAAATGAGGGAAACCATTCCCCGTTTGTTTTTTTAGGACTGTGTTACTTCACTTACCATAGTGGCTTCAAGTTCCATCCATTGACCTGCAAAGTTCATGATATCATCTTTTTTTTTTTTTTTTTTTTTTTTTTTTGAGACAAGGTTTTTTTTTTTTTTTTTTGAGACAGGGTCCTGGAACTCACTCTGTAGACCAGGCTGGCCTTGAACTCACAGAGATCCACCTGTGTCTGCCTCCTGAGTGCTAGGATTAAAGGTGTGTGTCACCATACCAGGCTTAAAGATGGTTCTTAGTCTGATGCTGGGAATTGAACCTGGGTCCTCTGCAAGAGCAGTCGGCCCTCTTAACCTCTGAGCCATCTCTCTGATGTCATCTTTCTTTACTGCTGCATAGAACTCCATTGTGTAGATGTGCCACATTTTTGTATCCACTTGTCTGTTGAGGGGCATTTGGGTTGGTTCCATAAAACATCATAAAAGTATTATATTAAAAAAAATAAACAGAGGGAATCTCTGGGCATGGTGGTGCACACTTTTTTTTTTAATTGATGCTTTGTGTATTTCATACATCATTTTCCAATTCAGTTCAGGCATATATCCCTTTCCCTTCCCCACCCCACCCCTACCCATCCCAGATCATGCATTTTGCTGTAAATTTTCTGCTTCTTTCTCTGTTTTTTTGTTTTGTTTTGTTTTCATTTTTTTAACAATAGGTGATAATTTGTGAGTACAAGCATCCTTCATGTAAAACCAATTTGCAAGCGTTGTGCCCAAACCCCACGGCTCATGGGTCCCACCGTCCAGCAGGGGGGTGGGGGGCTTGATGTTCAATTAAGTTGACCAATGAGTGTCCAGTCTATATTGTTGTGTTTCACATTCACCTTCACCCATCGCAGCCCTTACATTCTACCATGCCCCCTCTTCCACAATTGTCCCTAGGCTTAAGAAAGGGGCACAGGTGGATGAGAAACAAAACAGTCTACTTTTCTCTGGAGCTGTTGTCTTGGTCTTAGTCATCTGGCTGTTTTCTTTCATGGGCTGCAGCTTATCCAGGCATAACCTTCGATCATATTAATGAGGCACACGCAATTAGATATTATAGGTATTTAAACAGTATAATATATAGCCTTTATCCTAAAATGAAGCACAGCAATTAGATATATAGGTATTTAAACAGTACTAATTGTTATGGCAGTTACTTTAGTATAGACACAGATGTTTGGATGGTATGTTACTCCATGAATTACATTTTCTTCTGTTAAGTATGACAGGGTCTTCCTGTGGTTGATAACATCTCCTAACCATTAGAGGATGTAAGCTTGTGGCATCAGCCGTGGGTTATTCCTCCAAGGAGAGAGCTTATAGCCAATTAGATTTGGGATATACAGACATATGGCTGCCGCTGCTGCACAATTTTTCCAGGCAGGTGAGGTGTAGCTGGTGCTGATGGAGGAGTCTTGCTTGACTCAAGGAGACCTATATTTGCTTTATTGGTTTAGTGGCCTTTGGTAACACTCTCTGGATTCCAGAGACCATCTGTATACTTGCAAGTGGTCTCCATACATCTTTCCATGTTTAATCAGGTCTTCAACAGCAGGGCCTTATCGCCTCTCTTCCTGCAGATACCCCAGTTTGGAGGCAAGGAGCCTTTACCTTTTGTGGTGGCTTGGATCCCTGGCCAACATCTCCTTGGTAGAATAATCCATTGTTGATGTCAGAGCTCCTGTATTAATAATATTTTGCTTAAGTGCATAGCTTAAGGAGAGTTTAGCATTATATTCGGTTCTGACTAGAGAATAAGCTTTTTCACAGTTTCTATGTCCATTAGTCAATTAAAGAAGGCAGTTTTACCGATTTTACAAGAATTACCTCTATAACAGCTGGATCCAATCTACAGCTGGAGAACGACCTCGTCAATCATCATATTTCTCCTATTCTATGGGGGGGGAGTTAGAAAGTCCTTGTATTAAAACCTTTGCAGCATCTAGAAGGTAAGCTTCATTAGGATTCATTAAAAATAGTTGTTACTAGTAGGATCCACAGAGGGGCCTGATGTCTGCAGCAATCTAGGCATTTCTTCCCTTCAATGCCCAGAGGAGTCAATCCTTTGCTGGCACTTTCTGGTACATCCTACTCGCTGCAAAGCTGCATTTTCCTTTCTCAGACATTAGTTGGTGATACTCTGGCCTGTTGAAACACACAAATCCTTTCCGTAGTTAGTTTTAAGATTTGATTGCAAGGTTTTTTGACAAAATGTTTTCATATCTATCTATATCCCCCCTTTTTTATTTTAGGTTTTTTTTTTGACCCATGAGTCTCAAAAAAGCAGTTATATTATACAATACCTATAGGTGGAATCAAAGGCACAGATTTCATCAAATTCACCCAGCTGTTTTGGGTTACTGTATGTGATTAACTTGGGAAACAAACTTTATTTTTAAATTAAATCATCCTATAGGTGAAAGAGATTGCTACCAGGTGATACTATATACGACGCAAAATTATAGTGAACATTTGTTTATGCCAATCCCAAAGTAATTGTTATACAGTTTTTAATTAAAGCTAATGTGGTCAACAGCATTAATATCACCAATTAACTCAGATGCATTACCTGTTTTTATCGATCTTAAACCAAGTTGTTTAATATACACAATATACTTTTACTAAGTCCTAAAACACCACATATCCTGTAGACAGAGTCTGGACAAAACTGGATACTTGAAGTCCTGAAGATTTCTTTACCAAAGTTTGGTTGCACACAGCATTTGGCATATATAGTTCATGATTGTTGAAGACTTCAATCGTGATTTGTTCCTTTAATGAAGATATCAATGGCCCTCTGTCCTTTGATTTTCTTTGCTTGAAGTCTATTTTGTCGTATTTGAGATAGTGACACCTGCTTTCTTTTTGGTACCATTGCTTGGAATTTTTTCTTCCATCCCTTCACCTAAGTTGTTGCCTGTCCCTGAAAGTTGAATTAGTTTCTTGCAGACAAGCATATGATGGATTTGTGTTCCTAACCATTCTCCCAGTCTATGCCTTTTGATTGGGGATTCAAGCCCATTGATATTTAAGGTTATAATGAAAGATGGATGTTGTTTCCTTTCATTACTTATCCATTTGGACTTTTAACCTTAGATTCACTCCTATGTTTATATTTTTTAATAGTTTCTTTTCCTAGGTGCTTGAGATAGTTTCTCCTCTCTTCTTGCCCTTTGAATTGCTTCAAGCTTTTTCTGAGAGTTGCTTTCCAGACATGTATTCATCTGGTGCACAATTTTAATCACAGCATTCAGAAGGCAGAAGCAGGTGGATCTCTATGAGTTCAAGGCCAGCCTAGTCTACATAGTGGGTTCCAGGACAGCTGAGGCAACAGGGAGACTCTGTCTCAAAAAGACAAAAAAAATTACACATACAATATCTCTATATGAGTCCATGCATTTAGCTGAAGGCTACATAACAAGAAATAATGCCAGACCGGAAAAACCTTCCTCTGAGTTTTGACCATGGAAGTCCAAGAGACTCCCAAAATTACACAAGCTATTGCCACCGCCCTGATTGCCTCTCTGAACTTGAAGGTAAGACCCAATTGCTGAGAAAAGGACATACTTCAGGGACTGAATTTGGAGCATTGGAGCCTGAACTGACCTGGAAGTCACTTTCATTATAAGGCTAGCTCTCATAGGTTTGAAGAGCACTCTGCAAGCTGCTTAGGGAGAATACCAGTTTAAGACAAAATATCCACATCAATGACCAGCACAGCATATGACATTCATGAAGCAGTGGCATTTTTATCTTGAGGGCAATCAAGGGCTACCTAATTGTACTTAAAGCACTCTCTTTGGAAGTAAATTCATATGTAGTACTTAAATATTAGCCAGATACACATGGATGGAGATATTATAGATCTTAGAGAAAACCCCAACGCTGTTACATCACTAATGTAACTTCTTACTAAGTACAAAATATGTATCCTTATCCTTATATTTGCAGTCAAGTATCCCAGTCACCACTCATCAAAGAAGCTTCTTTTGCTCCAATCAGAGACGATTTCAGAGCACCACAGCTGATCAAACACAAACATTGTGAATTTCCCAAGCCTAAATGTAACCTCTATACCTAAGGCTCATGCAATATAGAACAATGGATTAAGAAGACACTAATGAATCTTTCAACTCTCATTTATGGAGGTTTCTCATGCAATGGACCTTGGCACAAATGACAGAGTATATGAATTCCAGTTGAGGGGGACTCTGGAGGGTGCCAATGGGGAAGGAGGGATAAAGGTGATTAAGATTGATTGAGATATTCTGTATAAAATTTTTAAAAATCAATAAAAATTAAATTATAAAAAAGAGAACAGATCTGTCATTGTTCAATGTCTTTGAGTCACACGTGACCGAATTCCACATGCTGTCCTTCCCTTCTTGGCTCAGCTCCAGGACTTGTCTCCTGCCTGCAGGCTGACAGTCTCTAGGCTTCACTCCCACAAGAAGGGGGGAGGGAAAAACCTCAGGAGATGACCCGTGGAAATGAGTGGACTCACATGCAGAGAGCCAGTGAGAATAGGAACTCCGTTTATTTTCTGTCAGTGAGGTCTATATATTGAAGGCTATTGTGCTCTGAGCAAGGAAGTGGGGGGGGCAGGCGGAAAGGAGGGGTGAGCCACCTTGGTTCTAATTGGGGGGCTGCAGAGCTCTGGATTGTGCAACAGGTAACTAGAGGTGTGACATTTTGCTCAATGCCACAAGGGAAGGGGCCTGGAACTTTGCAGAGATAGGGTGAAGCAAGAAACATTGTAATATCCCAAACCTTCCTGTTACAGATAGATAACTCACAGAGGCAACTGAATGCCCACAGAGATATCAGATAACAGGAGGTCTTCCGGGACAGGTCTTACAAGTTCTTGCTTCAAGCCACACACAAAGTTTCATTCCCACACAGATCTCATATTAAAGATTCGCAGGATCAAAAGTAAACTTGTTTAAAATTTAAAAAAAAAATGAGCATGTGTCTGACCTGCATGCTGACCAGACAGAATGGTCCTTCTCCTCACTATCCTTTTGGCCAGACTTTCAAGTAGGGTTGAATGTAAGCCTGCAGCCTTCAAAACTTTCCTGAAACAGAAGACTTCTCAGGTCCCTTCCTGACCCCATCCCCTGGAATGTTCTCCACCTCTCAGAGATTTCTGAGTGCTTGAAGTGCACAGAGCAGTAGGAAGGCAGGTCAGATGGGAGGCAGGGTACTCACAGGTTGAGAACAGAAAACAGATGGCTGCTTCTAAGTGACACTATTGCCTGGGCTGAGGGGATCCTCAAGTGTCACTCTTATGCAGTCTGGATGTCAGTGTGCTTTACCCTTAGGAGGGCACAGTATCTTCAACACGGACAGCCAGAATACCACAGGAAAGGAGTAGCTTATTCCATATTGGCATTCAGACTATACTGCAGCACATTGAGAGTGGCCAAGGAGACCTGCTCCAGTAGCCAGCTACAGAATGTCCAACCTCTCATTAGAGATGAACAGATGGAGCTGCCAGAGGAGTTTTTGCTCTAGTTGTCCACTGTATCTATTTCACAGTACCCAAAATATTGGGAATATGGATGAAGGACTGGGCATCTGCTTGAGAGTCCTGGGAGGTTCAGCCACAACTGCATCCCTATGCACATGATAGATTTATCCTTTTCAGTAAATGGTGGACTCTCAGTAGTAATCAGGCTGCTTTCAGAGCTTCTCTATGTGAGCATGTGAATTGTACAAATAACAATGCCATCACTACTTTAAAAATTTGTATATAATGGTCTGGAGAGATGGCTCAGTGGCTAACAGCACTGACTACTCTTGCAGAGGACCTAGATTTGCTTCCCAGGACCCATATGGCAGCTAACAACCATCTATAAGTCCAGTTCTAGGAAATCCAACACCTTCTTCTGACCTCTGTGGGCACTGCAAGACATGAGCACAATACATACATGCAGGCAATACACACATACACATAAAACAAAACAAAAAAAAATAATTCGTGTACAAAACTACATAAAATTTAAAAATCGGGGCTGGAGAGATGGCCTAGCGGTTAAGAGCACCAACCACTCTTACAGAGGAACCGGGTTCGGTCCCCAGCACCCACATGGCGGCCAAGAACCCGTCTGAAACTCCAACTCCAGGAGAACTCCAGTTCCAGGGGAATCCGACACCATCTTCTGACTTCCACGGCATTGCACGACACGGGTGCACAAACTTGCATGCAGACAGTACATTCATACACATACAGAAATAAATAAAAAAAAAATTCTTAAAAAAAATTTTAAAATCTCTGTTCCTTTTCACATTTGTCAACAAAACCAGTGAGCTACTATAGTCTTTTCATATAACCAATTTTTGTAGATATTTGAATAGTAAAATTATGTTTTAACATTCTTATCACATGCAAATACGTGTCTACCCTGATTAGAAATGTTTTTTTCAGTCAGCCTTCTGATGCAATCTTTCTGTTGTTGTTCTTTTAATATGCATCCCTCTCCACAAGAAATATTTATAACTGGGTTATTGGTACTAGTGTCCACATATGAGGGATACCATTTGTCGTTTGTTTTTCCGGGACTGTGTTACTTCACTTAACATGATGTCTTCAAGCTCCATCCATTTACCTGCAAAGTTCATGATGTTGTCTTTCTTTACTGCTGCATAGAATTCCATTGTGTACATGTACCACATTTTCTCTATCCACTCGTCAGTTGAGGGACATTTGGGTTGATTCCAGTTTTTTGCTATTGTGAACAGAGTGGCAATAAATATAGCTGTGCATGTATCTCTTCAGTAAGATGAGTATTGGGGCTAATGGTGAAACTACAACAATATAGACTGGACACTCATTTGATCAACTTGATTGAACATACAAGCCCCCCCTGGTGGGTGGTGGGACCCATGAGCTGTGTGGGTTTGGGCACAACTTCTTGCAAATTGGTTTTACATGAAGGATGCTTGTACTCACAAATTATCACTTATTGTTAAAAAAAAAACGAAAAAACAAAACAAAAAAGCAGAGAAAGATGCAGAAAACTTACTGCAGAATGCATGATCTGGGATGGGTAGGGGTGGGGTGGGGGGAAGGGAAGGGGATATATGTCTGAACTGAATTGGAAAATGTTGTATGAAATACACATCAATAAAAAAAAAGAAATGTTTTTTTCAGCCAAAAAGTTTCATTCAAGAATTGTGTGAATATATAACTGGTGGGCTGTCAAAGGTAAATTGAATAGATGCTTAATACGAATTGCTTAATACAAGTTGTCTTATTGAAAAGCTAAGCTATTGCACATTTAAAGAATTTCAAAGTAAAACCAGAATAGAATGAGGTTTGAGCAGCTCTCCTAGATTAAGCAATTTCCATGAAAATCTACCAAAGAGTATGAAAGCAGTAGAGTGTTGTGCACCAACACTGGATCCCCTTCATCGTGGTGAAAGGGCTCATTCATGAGGCACCTTCCTTCACAGAGGCAATGATACAATGAAGCCATTTTTCAAAGCAACTGAAATGCACATCCCTGGATCTAATCCTTGGCACTAGGCTCAGGAAGTGGGTATATGAATTCTCCAGCTCACAACCAGTATTTCTGCTGCATATGAATGCGAAGTGACTGGCTTTGACTAGAGACAGAACTTCATGCAGCTTCAGATGGCTTACCCCCATCACCTTCGGAAAGGAAGGATGCTAATTCTTTAACAGAAAATAAAGACAAAATAATGTACAAGATTTTTCTAAATGTTTTCAATATTGAAGAGAAATGAATTAATTGTTTCAAATGGTGAAAATGTGCTTTGGGCGTATGGAAGGACTAAAGTAAAGCACTGTGAATGCATTACAGAAAAAGAAATCAGGGCCGGAGAAGTAACTCTGTGGTTAAGAGCACTTGTTGCTTTTCCAGAGGACCCTGGTTCAGTTGCCAGCACCTACTATAGATAGCTCACAAGCAACTATAATCCATCACCTTCTTCTAGATTCTTTGGGTACAACAGGCACATGGTGCACATACAAAAGAGCAAACATACACACATGCATGTAAATAGGAATACATTTTAAAAAATGATGTCAGTTTATAAAATCAAGGGGAGACTTCTAAGATAAAATTCACTACAATGAGACAGATGACCCTGGAGGGAATGTTTTGGAAGGCCCTCAATGAACAACACACACACACACACCCCCACACACACAAATCTAGAGTCTATATGTAAGAGAAAGTATTGATTATTATCTTTCTGATTCTGGTTTAGTTCACTTAATAAAATGATCTCCAGTTCTATCTATTTCCTGGAAAATGTCATGTTTTCATTTCTCTTTATAACAGACCATTCATCTGTTGACAGACATGTAAGTGAGTCCACTCTTTGGCTACTGCAGATAGTACAGCAATAAACCTGTGCAAATATCTGTCTGGTACACTGACTGAAAGGTTTTCAGAGTGGTATAGCTCAGTCAGGTGTGAGTTCTTTTTTGTTGTTTTTTGTTTTGTTTTTAAGACCCTGCACACTGATTCTTATAGTGGATATACCAGTTAACATCCCCACTAGCTATGAGAGAGGAGGAAGAGATTTAAGGGAAAGAGGAAAAAGAAAGAGTAATGGAATATATGTGACATAAAAGCAGAAGGAAGGGAGACCAACAGGAGAAGCTGAGAGAGTAAGAAGTACAGTTGGGATTGTAAATATGAACAAAGTATAATGAATGACATAGACATATGAAAATACAAAAAAAGAAAGGAAAATACAAGATTGGAATCTGTGGCTTCATATAAAAACTCATTTTTGATTACTTTTAAAGTGTCATCCAGCAGAATGCCTCCTTGTCCCTGGGAAACCCACTTTCTGGTCTCTCAACTGCTTCTTCTGATGGTTCTCACTTAAAAGAGAAATGCAGCATACAATAACTTCTGATTGAATCTCTCATGAACATTCTGGGTGTTTGTGTGTATGTTGGTCTTCTATGTGCCAGCAATAGGAGGAGGTGGGAAACACTGCCTTACAGGGTAGATTGCAG
Organism: Rhizomys pruinosus; assembly: GCA_009823505.1. Classification (NCBI taxonomy): domain Eukaryota; kingdom Metazoa; phylum Chordata; class Mammalia; order Rodentia; family Spalacidae; genus Rhizomys; species Rhizomys pruinosus. The sequence goes on along the minus strand of VZQC01013314.1, from coordinate 1,302,464 downwards.
GATCCATTAAGAAAATTCATAAGAGCATGCCATTAGTAGCATCTTTTACAGCTAGCTGTCACCTGTTAGCTAGTCTCATCCCAGGTCAGTTCAGGAACCAAACACATCATCAATATTTGTCCCTGTGTATATTGTGTCATACAGGCACACAGACTTCTTATTCAAAGTAATAAAGAAGTTGGAATGCTTAGTAATGAAGTGAACAGAAGTTCTACCAGTATAATGGCCTCAAAATGCGAACCCCTGCTCTCAGTTCTTTACATTAATTTTGAACAAGCACACTTGCTTTCCTGGCTTAACAATTCCTCTTTTTTCTTTTTGGTAGGGGAAAAGTTTACATGGACAGCATATGCATTCATTTTCCCCTTATGCGAATGTACTTCGTTATACTATAGAAGGTCCTTAATAGCAGGAGCAAGTCCCAGATCTCTAGAAAGAAGTATTTACATGTTGCATGATGTCACAAGAATCCATTTACCATGACTCTTCTGGATCTCTACAAACTAGATGAGGACATGATCAAAATAATGACATCCATTAAAAAAAAAGAGACACTGAAGACACTGAAAAGATAACATGCCTAATATGTCACAATGATCCTGTTCATTTGCCTCTAAAATACATGCGGAATCCCCTTATCACTAATTTTGCCCTTTCCAACTTCTCCCACACAACCTCAGTTGATCTATTATCCTGCCATTTAAACTATGTCTCCAATCTGCTTCTCTTAGAGTTTGAATGATTGTGTCTCCTCAAGATTCATGTTGCAACTTAATCCTATTGTGGAGGTAAGAGGCGGGACTTTGGGAGGGTGATTAACCATGAGAATTCTGCAGAATTAATAGCTGTGTAAAAGAGGTTCAAGAGTGCTATTGACCTTTGTTGCTCTCTGATTTTTCTCACTGTTGGAGGACACATATCCTTCCTTTTGGAAGAGTCTGTGTTCAAGGCATCGTCTTGAGAGTGGGGACTCTTTCACCCAGGGCTCGGGGACCTTTATGGAAGAGAGTGTGGAAAGACCGTAAGACTCAGGGGTGGTAGATGACCATAACGCAACAAAGTGTTCCAGGTACCTGGGAACTTGCTCATATGAATTTACAGCAACGGTCACAACATGCAAAAGACCCATGAAAACTCAGTCAAAAACACAGCATAGAATGGGGGAAATGGGCAAGATGCCCCAACTTTAGCTGAGGGGCTTTTGGCAGCTGATCACTGCTGAGTGAAGGAGAGTTGGACTTTAAGGGAGTGATGCTACAGAGCTTGGCCAGGCTTGAGTGGATAGGCTCACCCGAGGGTCATCTGGGACACAAACATGACTCAATAGGCCTTAATATGGATTTAAGAATGCATGAAATCCTCAGTGGGAAGTTATTGGGGTACATATAGGAAAAGGAGCTCTAAATATGGTTAAGAAGCATTGTATGAAATGCACAAAGACTCAATAAAATATATATTGGGAAAAAACAGAAACTCAGCTCTTGCCAGATTTGATCTCAGACTTCCAACACCCAGACCTGGTGAGAAATGATTCTCTGTTATTTTTTAATAACACCCAAGCCTAAGGTATTTTGTCGTAGCAACAGGAATTGACCAAGATACTCTTTTCATACCTTACAATATAGTTCCGACATAGTAACCAGATCCTAAAAGTATAAATAAGTCACATCTATCATATCTCTCCCCTCTGTAGAGTCCTTTAGTCATTTTCTGCTTTGCCCGGAACAGATCTCAACCACTCTACCATGGTTTATGAGGCTTGCCGTGACCTTGCTCATCGACCTGGTCCCCTTTGTCCTTCCTATACCCTTCCTATGTCACCGTTTTTATTCTGTAGTCCCCTCTGCTTAGGAGCTCCTTCCTTGGATCCTCATGTAGCCAATGGATCTTTTCTTTGGCTTTCAACTCCCCTAATTACAAAGACCTTCCATGGTCACCCCCATTCAAGTATCCTGATCACTATGACAACACATTATTGCCACCATAACCCAATATTAAATTCTTATTCCCATTGAAAAGTATGTTATTAATACCCCTAAGGAAAGATAAACTCCTTGGGAGCAGACAAGGTCAAGTATGTAAATCTCAGGCTGAATGTCCCAAAGTGCGTGTTTGTTTCAGTTGACAACACTGACCATTAAGTGGACAGACTTCTTTCATTTAAGATAGGGTCTCAGAGAATTAGGGATTAAGGTTATTACAGAATTATTTGAACATCATCGAATCTCAGTTAAATAGTCATAGTGTTTAAGAACTACCTACATACTTTCTTATATCCTTTTCTTCCTCTGAAATTATTCGAAGTGACTTGCCTAACCATGAGTCAATTGGATCCTTCATCCTTAATGAAATAAAGCAATATCTGTAGTAGATTGCCTTTGTTCCAGTCTTCAAAGATATGCGAAAAGAAGATGGGTAAAACAATAATGCATTTAGTTGGGAATAAGAGTGATTCTGGGAAACCAATCTAATTGCCAGATTGGAAGCTATCCCAGATTTTCAGAACTTACTCTTTAAAATGGAAGGAACATGTTCTAGGACATTGAAAGGCTGAATTTAGCCATAGTTGTCTTTTCTCTCAAGAGTAACAGGCTTTGTCATATGGAAAATAAACTATCTCCATCTCCTAAGTTCAGACTCACAGCCAGCCAACACCTGTAACAACCAGCAGATGAGTCCACTCAATTCATGGAGCACAAACTATCTTCATGTGTTCTGTTGCTATGCTCTTGGCTCTAATAAATTATGAAACAGCCTTGGAAAAGGTGTTGACTTGACCAAGGTCACATAGCTAATAGATACTGGAGTTGACGCAGTCTCATGTGATATGACTGAGGAAACCCACACCATATGTTTTCCCTTTGTATTCCAGAACTCAGAACTCTGAGGAACACTGTTCTCACAGTTGAGAAATATATTCTTTTCCTCACAGTATCTTTACTTTGTTTTTATTATAATGTTGCTTATTACAAGTACAAACATAAATCTAGGTATAAATCTATATTTACAACTCATATAAAATTATAAAACCAAAATGTATTTGTAAATTAAACAAAAAAACCAACGAAATTCAAATTAACACAATTTAATGGAGGAAATGAATCTCAATTTACTGAAATTAAACTGTCACCCACAGCAGAGATATGGTAGTGATTTTTCATTCAGCCTGCTTTTTGGACCATGGGTCATGATGATGTCATCGACTTTCAGTTTTCTATTAAACTCACCCCATCCTTGTTTATGGACATTTATTTGGCCTTTTCATAGCTACAGCCCAGCGTTGACATTCTGGCCTTTCCTCTCTTCAGTCTGTGACATTAAAACAGCGCCACCAAGTGTCAGTGTGGTGATAAACACCGCTGTGAGTTCAGCAATGCAACCTCTCAGCAGTATTAGCTCAGATCTTCCTGTTACTGGTAGGAAATATTGAAATGAATGAAAAGTTTAAAGATTTTTTAGAAGATGTTCAGATCCAAAAAATACGTGCCCGTGGTACCCTAAGTAGCTGCAGATACTAGTGTGAGTAGCTCCATCTAGGACCAATCTTCTAGGACTTCAAATGTAACTCTATCAATTTTTTTTTTTTTTTTCTGAGACAGAGTCTCCTAATGTAGCTCTGGCTGTCCTGGAACTTGCTCTGTAGACCAAACTAGCCTCCAACTCACAGAGCTCAGCCTGTGGTTGTCTCCTTAGTGCTGGGAAAAATACTTTGTATCTTTATTGATAACATAATCATTTAATATGGGTAGGTCTATCATAACACATTTTGAATACCAGGAGCTGGGCTTGGTGGCACAAGCCTTGAATTTCAGCTTTTGGGAGGCAGAAACAAGCAGATCTCTCTGAGATTGAGGCCAGCCTGGACTACATAGCAAATTCCAGACCAGCTGGGGCTACAAGACCCTGTTTCAAAATAATGAGTGACTGGAAACCAAAGTGCCATCAGGCTCAGCTTAAATTTCTTAATTCTCTGTTTCTATACCTGTAAAATGGAAATTAATGGGGCTGGAGAGATGGCTTGGCAGTTAAGAGCACTGGCTGCTCTTGCAGAGGACCCAGGTTCAGTTCCTAGCATCTATATAGTGGCTCACAGTCATACCTAACTTCAGCTCCAAGGAATCCAACATACTCTTTGCCTCCATGGACATTGTATGATGTGGATTCATTTTCATATATGGAACAGACACTCATACACATAAAAAATAAAAATAAATAGATATGAATGCTGAATAGAAAACAGAAAACTGATAGAAAACAGATATGAATGCTGTTTTCTGGGGTTGGAAGAGGTGGCTGAGTGAGTAAGAACACTGGCTGCTCTTGCAGAGGACCTGGGTTTGGTTCTCAACACCTACATAGTAACTCATCAACCACCTATAACTCCAGTTCCAGGGGATTCAATCCCCTTTTCCGCCCTCTGTGGATAGTGTAAGCATATTGTGGTGCACATGCATACAGGTAAAACACTCATACACTTAAATTTTTAAAAATTGGGACCTGGAAAGATAGCTTATTGGTTAAGAGTACTGTTGCTCTTGACTAGGACCCAGGTTCAAGTCCCACATGGTGACTTAACTCTGGTTCCATGGAATCCAATGTCTTCTGACTTCTGCAGGCATTGCACAACACAGATACTTACGTGCATGCAGGCAGTACTCTCATACACATAAAATAAAAATAAAAATAATAAAAAGAACACTGTTTTCCTAGAGTTATAAGAATTATTTACTCCATGAGGTAATGAATAAGATAAATGCTTCATAAATATTTTCTATTATTAATTGTATTAGTATTGTTAATCAATCATATTGTCATGAAGAAAACAGATAGGCATACAATTAACACCATCCTGGAAAAATACTTTGTGTCTTTATTGATGACATAATCATTTAATATGGGTAGGTCTATCATAACACATTTTGAGTACCAAGAGCTGGGCTTGGTAGCACAAGCCTTTAATTTCAGCTTTTGGGAGGCAGAAACAAGTAGATCTTTCTGAGATTGAGGCCAGCCTGGTCTACACAGCAAATTCCAGACCAGCTGGGGCTACAAGAAGACCCTGTTTCAAAAAAAAAAAATGAATGACTGGAAACCAAAGCATTTCAAATATCATATTTTGGTATATTTGCACATACGTGAGCTATATTAGGGATGAGACTCAAGCCTAAATGACATTCACTATGCTTCATACATATATAGCACAAGCAAAGTGCTTGAATTAAGAAATGTTAAAATTTTTATTTGCTTACAAAGAATTACGGCATTTTTCAAACAAACTTTTTGTTGTTTCTGCCCTGCCGTCACCCTCTCTCTCAGACCCTGGCACTCCCAGCAGCCTCCTTTCCACTTTCACTTCACAGGACCTTTTCGCCCTCTCCCCTTCTCTGCTGTGTTCCCTTCCTGTGACCTCCTACCTAGTGAGCATGAAAATAACTTAAGCACTATTTTAGAAAACTTATATTTATCCTGAGACCTGTCTCACGAAAGGTGAAATTTTCCATTTATGACATCATATTGCTGCTCAAAAAGTTTCAAATTTTGGAGCATTTTGGTTCAGAGTTTTGTGTCGAGGTTGTTTGGCCTGGATCTCTGTACACAGAAGTCAGTGATAAAATGGATTTAAGAATGGGTAGGGACTGGGTCAAAGAACAGACCGATTTAGTTAAATTCTGCCCAAATAAACCTTTGCAGAGAAAAACTTTTAAAATACTGAGAGAAAGATGCAGGACATGTATGGTAGAATGCATGATCTGGGGTGGGGTGGGGGAAGGGAAAGGGGAATATGTCTAATTTGAACTGAAAAATGATGTCTGAATACACAAAACATCAATAAAAGTATTTTTTTTTAAGGATGGGCAGCCTGGTTGCACCTTGAAGAAACGTGAAAGGTGATAAAACAGAGGAGATGTGTCATTAGCGAGCTTGCCCATTGGATTTCTGGCCCCTCATGCTTGAGCACTGTGCTCGACTGCCTCCTGCAGCAAGTGCTACAAAAGTTGGAACTGGGAGTGCCCCCCTTCAGTCTGGGGTGAGGCTTTCTCTGCGTAAATGTAGCTCATGCTATGGGTTTCCTTCCACCTCATACGCCATTTCACTTCATTACACCGCCAAGGGTTGTAGCTCTCACCACTTAGTCCAGCAGGAGTAGTCAAGAGAACCCCCGATGTCCTCCAAGAGTTTTCTTGTTCCAGAAGAGTTTAAGAGATGCAATTCATTGTCAGCATTGAAATATCAAGAGATTTTATAAACAATGTGGGTTTCTCACCATATGAAAACTCAGAGCGCCTGCAAACCTTGTTGCTAAACCTCCCACAAGCAGAATCAAGCGGAGCTGGACCTCAAAGTGTGCAAGGAGTCCCTGAAATCTTTTGTTCCCCTGGTAGAAGCCTGGTTCCCACAGGCCTGGGAGCAGGAGACTCCTTGCAAGTATATATAAACTGCAGCCTATGGGCAATATCATAAATTTATTTAAAACATTAAAGAATTGTTATCCATTTTTTTTTTATTTCTGTAGCTTGTTTGTGTTGCTCTTGAGTGTGAACTTTGCCACGTCACAGTGTCAAAAGGTTGGACCAACATGCAAGCACTGTGCTCAGAGCTGCTGCCAAGGAGACTGTGATTCATTTAGATCCCTGGCACTGTTCAGAGCCAGAGACTCTGGACACATGGTGGATTCCAAAGTATTGTCACTAATGTCCCTCAGGGTTGCAGGCACAGTCTATTGCTTACATCTTTGTTCTCTTCTAAACAAGACAAAGAGACATCCCCTCCACTCCATGAAATGAGACTTGGCCAAGAGACTTCGTTGAGAAATAGAGAACATGTCCAGTGTGTGAAGGAGGAGTCCAGTCATGACCAGCTACTAAGACAGCAGTAATGAAACAACATCATGGAGCTGGAGAGAGGACTCAGTGGTTAAGAGCACATGCACACTCTTCCAGAAGACCCAGTGCCTACATGGGATAGCTCACAACTGTTCATAGCTTCAGCTCCATGAAATTCCCCACTCTCTTCTGGCTTCTGCAGCAACATGCAAACACATGTCATGCAGTGACATGCATATACACACATACGCATAAATAAAAATAGTAAATAAATCAAAGGAAAGCCTCTAGTTGCCCAACCCCTTGGCTGACCATCAGTGTTCTGAGGACGCTCATACTTATTTTCTTCTTTAATTTTCAAAAAATCCTATAAGGGACGTTATCTTATGCCTGCTTCACAGGTGAGGAAAGTGGGTGTTACCGAGATTTGGTAACTTCCCCAGTGTCCTAGAGCTGGGACCCAACCTTTAGTTTAGCTGAAAGAACCATATATATATTATATATATATATA
>VZQC01013314.1:1253129-1295068 GCA_009823505.1 Rhizomys pruinosus | reverse complement strand
ATTTTTATATATATAATTTCCTTGCAAAGGTAGGATGGGGTTTAAAGCTATATAGTTTTTATGGTATTGTAGTTAAACAAAAGCCCCCTTAATGTCTCAGGCAGAGCAGAGACATTTTCACCCCTATCCACTAGGGGGCAGTCGGAACCAGAGTTTGCTTTGGAAACCCGTTTGTTGTGCTTTGCTCACAGAGTGTGGCTGAACCCAGGTCTCCACCTTCACTGGAACAGTTGTTATGTTTCGCTTTTCCGTTTTAAAATGTTTAGAGTTGCCCCCTATTTTCAAGACAGTATTCTCCAATTAACAATAGTGCTGTGGAAACACAGTTGGACGAAATGAAACAATATTGGTTTACTGTGTTTACCTTGGGAATTCACTGACCTTTGGAAATCCTCAGCTCAGTCAATTAGATTCATTTATATTATGAGATGATGAGTTTGGATGAGCTCCGAGGATCACAGCAACCCTCACATTCTATAATGTTTAATGTAGACGGTAGTATGAATCTGAACTCTGCACAAAAGCATGTAAGAAATGTCATATCTGTGGTTGTTCATAAATCAAATTAAATATGAGTCTCCACCCCACCTGACTCTCTCATTAATTATTGGGATTCCACTGACTGTCTCAAACATTAAAGGAGCCGTTTCTCAGAGCATCATCCCCACAGGCTGGCTCAGAGTTGTCCACTCTCTAGAGCACTGTCGATCTCCTGAGGTCAAACCTCTGTTCTGTTTTCTTGCTTGGAGAGCCTTTGCCTAGGTTAGGCACCTAGGGCCCCACCTCTGGATTGTCTCCCAGGGCTCTCATAATAGGGCCTGTGTGTGCTTTCCCAACAAACAGCAGAATCATTTCCCTTGCAGCTCCTCTTCCCACATTAATTATATTCATGAACATGACATATGAAAAAATAAAATCATTTTTATTTTCTGTGCATTAGTATTTTGCTTACATGTATGTAAATGCACCATGTCATGGAATGCCCACTGTTGGATCTCCTGGAACTGGAGTAATGGATGATTGTTGGCCACCTTGTGAGTCCTGGAAACCGAACCCCAAGTCATCTGGAAGAGCAAACAGTGCACTTAACCACAGGGCAATCCTTCCAGCTCCTTAAACAAATCTTTTATTTTTTTGATACAAGGTCTCTGATCTCTAGCTGGTCCAGAACTGGCTATGTATATCAGACTGGCTTTGATCTCATAGAGATCCACCTGCTTCAGCCTCCCGAATGCTAAGATTAAAGGGATTCATCACCACACCTGTCTCTGGTTGAGGTTTTCAAGAGAAACTATATTACTCTCTTATTTACTTTTCTTAGTTGAGATTTAGATCTGTTTATTGGAAATTGAACTTGTGGCACAATCCTGTACAATGGTTCCCCAGACCCAGCCACACATCATTGTAAATACAAAAGCTTTAAGAATATGCAAATATTCAATGCCCATTTTGGGAACAGATTTTGTAGCTATAAGATGGATTTAAGATTCTTTATTTTAAAAAAGCATTTTGATAATTCTATTGTATTCTCAGGCATTTTGAAAAACACTGTATGTGAATAACAGCTCCCAGAAGTGTTTTCCTGTAATTACTCTTAAATTTATTTCATTTTGAAATGTTTAAGGATTCTTGTGTTTATAGTGAACATATGAATGAGTTCAAGAAAATAATTGCATACATCTTTAGGATACAAGAAGCAACTGTGATAAGAGAAAAGGTGTGGTTATTTCAAAGTCAAGAATCTCAATCTTGGGGTATAAGGTATCAAAGGTTTTTCTGTTTTTTAATTTTTATTGAATTTTTGAAGTTCTCATACAATATAGATTGAAGATATTTAGATCCTGTATTAGTCACTTTTCTGTTGCTGTGATAAAACACCATGACCAAGTAACTTATCAAAGGAAGAGTTTATTTGAGCTTACGATTGATGGTTCCAGGGAATTAGAGTCCATTGTGGTGGGAGGCATGGCGGCTGGATCTGGAGCAGCAAGCAGAGGGTCACATCTTGCAATGAGCACAGGAAGCAGAGAGAGAGCGACTGGAGACCACAAGGCTTGTTAAACTCACTAAGCCTGCCCCCAATAACATACTTCCTTTAGCATGGCCACAACTTCTAAGACCTCCAAGAACAGTACCACAACTGGAGACAAATGTCTGAATACTTACAGCCTATGGGGGACACTCATTCAAACCACCACATTCCACTCCCTGGCCCCCATAGGCTCCTGACCATATAAAATGCAAAATGCATTTAGTCCAACCTTAAAAGTCCCCATAGTCTTTACCAGTTTCAATACCATTCAAAAGTCTACAGTCCAAAGTCTCTTCTGAGACTCAGGCCAATCTCCTAAACTGTAAGCTCCTATAAAATCAAAAGACAAATTACATACTCCCAATGTACAGTGGAACCAAATACATATTCCCATTCCAAAAGGGAGGAATAGAGGCATAGTGAGGAAATACTGGACCAAAACAAGACCAAAAACCTGCAGGGCAAACACCAAGTCCAGTAGCTCCATGTGCAACTTCTGGGACTTGACTTCTAAAGGGCTTAGATGGCTCAGCTCTTCCAGCTTTGCTTGCAACATATATCTCTTTCTTAGGCTGGTACCACTCCCTGTATGCAGTTCTGCTTGGCAAATATCTCACAGGTCTGGCATCTCGAATGTCTTCTTGGGGTCTCCGCTGACAACCAGACTTCACATTCACAGCTTCATGCAATGGCCTCTCAGGACCTTCTTTATGCAGGGACACCCCTGCTGCACTCTGCCTGACCTTGGCAGCAATCTGAAACCGTGGAGGAAGAACTGAAGACCCTTCACTCTTGCAAACTTCATGCCTCTAAAGCCAGCACCACATGAATGAAACTGTCAAAATTGGCTGCAAGTTTGGGATGGACCCTGGCCTATTTCAACCACATCTGCAACTTTTCTCTGCCCTGAACTTGGAGCAGAAAACCCTTTCAGTATTTTCCTTTCAAAAGTTTGAGGATTAGCTGGGTGTGGTCTTGCCCTGAAGGTACTATTTCTGTTGTTTATTTGTAAATCTCGAGGCCCTTCCGTAATCATTTTAATCTCACTTTCTCACTTTTTCCATTGTTTATTGTAAATATCGAGGCCCCTCCTTAATCACTTTAGTCTCACTTTTTCCACTGTTTACTTGTAAATAGCTAGGCCTCTCCTTAATCACTTTAAACTCCTTATCAAAAGGAACCTCTCCTTCACATGCCTTGGCACCACTTTAATCTTCCTAGTGGGGTTTTCAGATCCAAGCATTTCTTTCTGCCCTATCTGCTCTTCTTCACTGTAGATCTGTACAATATTCACCATTAATAGCCATGCCACCATTTCTACATTAGGCTGTCTTGAAATATCCTCCACCAAAGACATTAGTCCATTGCTTTTCAACTTAGCATCAGGCAAGCATTTGGGCTGTGGGCAAACTGCTGCCAGACTCTTTATCAAAATATCCCAGTTACTGCCTAAGTCTTTATTTTCCTCTGGAACTACGTTTTTTGCAGCAATGCTTTCTTCCAGGCTTCTACTAGAATGGCCCCTTAAGCTCTGCTTACAGTAGTCAACAGCTTTTCTAGCCCAAAGTTCCAAAGTCTTCCACATTTCTCCATACATCCACATGGTCAGGTTCTTCACAGCCAATAGCCCAAATAACTGTATTAGTAACTTTTCTGTTGCTGTGATAAAACACTATGACCAAGGAACTTATCAAAGGAAGAGTTTATTTGAGCTTACGATTGACGGTTCCATGGAATTAAAGTCCATTGTGGTGGGAGGCATGGCAGCTAGAGCTGGAGCAGCAAGCCAAGGGTCACGTCTTGCAATGCACACAGGAAGCAGAGACAGAGAGAGAGTGACTGGAGACCATGAGGCTTGTTAAACTCACTAAGCCTGCCCCCAATAATGTACTTCCTCTAGCATGGCCACAACTTCTAAGACCTCCAAGAACAGTGCCACCAACTGGAGACAAATGTCTGAATACTTAAAGCCTATGGGGTACACTCATTCAAACCACCGCAGATCCCCTCCTCTTTTCCAACTGATCCCAGCCCAATTTAACTCTCTTATAAGTATAATACAGCGTAGAGAGTCTGATTTGTGTTCCCAAATGTCCTTCAGTGTGGATCCATCCACTGGGGCTACTGAGAGTCCCATCCCTGTAAGACATTGTCATTCCCCTTCCCAGCACCCACCAGTTGCCAAAAGTTCCTTAGGTTGGGTTGAGATTTCTTTCACATTTCCCCCTATCTATGCAGGGGTTTTTGTCTGGCTTGAGCTGACATAGGACTTGGGAAGGTTGTCACCTTTGCTGTGAGCTCATATGAGTAACTGACCAGCTGTCTGGAGGACTGTTTCCTTGTGGTCATCTACCTCCTCTGGATCTTATAAGTTTTCCCTCTCTTCTTCTGCAATGATCCCTGAGCCTTGATAGGTAGAGGTTTAAACAGGTGGCCTGTTCAGGGAGACACACTCTGAACTTTCTTGTTCTTTGCACATTGACCAATTGTGGGTCTCTGTTAATCACAATCTGTTGCATCAAGAGACTTCTCTGGTGAGAGTTGAGGAATGCATCCATCCTATGTGTTGAGGTTGAAAAGCATCTCACAGACACTCACTGTGTTTGACCACTTCTAGAACTCTGCAGTAGTACTTATCTAATGCAAAAAGAAGCTTCTTTGATGATGGGTGAAAAGTACACTTGTCCTTACGAATCAGGTGTTCTCCCTAGAAACTATGTCACTCTTTTTTTTTAATTAATTAATTTATTTTTTAAGGGATTCTACAATACAATGACACAGTTGTTTGCAGATAGCATTGATGTCACTCATTATGTCATACAATCAGGTAATTGGTGCATTTTGCAAGTATCTATGTCCAAATTTTGAACGACCCAAGGTTCCCGTAGACCAGTTGGAGAAGCTTGTATGCACAGACATGTTGATCAATCAGGAGTCCAGACAGGAGGCAGGTGGCTCTTTGTGAGTTCCAGTTCTAGCCTGGTCTAAGAGGTGAGTTCCAGGACAGCGGGGGCCCAGGGAGGACCCTGTCTCGAAAAAGACCGAAAATAAAAAACAAAACAAAACAAAAAAACCAGTACAACCACTAGTGAAAACAGCACTGCTGTCAAACAATGGATAACAACCTGCTATCTGATCTGGCAGAAATACTAGTGGGAATATCTGAACTGGAACTAACATCAGCATGTCAAAGAGACAGCTGCAACCCAGGGCTCATTGCAGCACTCCTTACAGCACCCATGCTATACAATCAGCCCAAGTGTCCACCAACAGGAAAAGATAGGGAATGTAGTACTTTCACACAATTCAGTATTAGTCATCTTCAAAAGAAAAGGAAGTGTGCTATTTGCAACAGCACAAATGAACCCAGGGGACTCAGTGTTAAGTGGTAATAAACAAGGCACCGAAAGATAGAGTCTAAAAAAGCAGAGCTCATAAATGCGGACAGTAGACTGACTGGTGGTTACCAGAGGCCAGGGAATGTAGAATAACGGGGAGAGATAGTGTTGAAAAGGCACAAAAGCTAGACGAGGAAGAAGGAGTTTCTGGTGCACAACATGATTCTAGACTCAATGTGTTACATTTCAAAACTGTTCAGAGTACATTTCAAATATCTCACCACAGAAACTGATGGATATGTTACTTTGTTTTTGGCCACTTCATATTTATAATTAAACCAAGATACCCGCTGCATCCCGAGAATACACACAATTATGATGTCAGATGAGAACAGAGCAAGAAAAACAAAACCTTAACTTACCTTCTGTGTCATCAGTTCTATCAAGTTTAAGTGCCTTTGTTGCATCAAAACAAAATGCCCTGACAGAGTTCAGCTCTAACAAATGAACTTTCTGCTTTATTTTCTACTTTATTGGGTATCTTGTCCAATGCGATCACTTCCCCTTTAAAAAAAATAAAAACATACACGTATAAAGCCGTCATGGAAACCAGAAACATAAGACTACTGAAAAACTGTGGTCTCTCCTACTTTCTTCCCTACCTGCTGGCTTCATCAACCAAATACACATGGAAATTAACAAGGGCTGAGGGTGTGGCGCAGTAGTAGAGTTTGCTAGTTAGCACAGGGCCCCTGGGTTCAGTTCCTAGGCATGACTAAAAGAAAATCCCCAATTGGTTGAACGATGGCTCAGCGTTAAGAGCACAAGCTTACTCTTGTAGAGGATCAAGGTTAGATTCCTAGAACCCACAAGGCAGTTAACCCTCCTTAACTCCAGTTCCAGGGGATCTGACACCCTCTCCGACCTCTGCGGGCACTGAACAACATAATGCATGTCATGCAGGCAGTATGGGATAAAAATAAACAAATATTTTTTAACAAATAAACTCCCCGTGGCTGAGCGATGGCCTAGTTGGTAAAAGAGGTTTGACTACTCTTCAGAGGACCCGGGTTGTTTGATCCCAGTAACCACATGGAGTCTGAGAACCGACTTGACTCCAGTCAGGGAAGTCCAACACTCTCTTCTGACCTCCAAGGCGTGCACAGCCCTTACATGCAGGATGTACATACATACATACATATTAAAACATAAATAATTCAAAAAAGAAAAGAAAAACTCCCCAAATTAACATGCCTTTCCTTTAAACCAACACACTCAGAAATCAAAACCGGAAATAGTGCTTGTAATATTCTCAAGAAAACATAAACCATACTTGAAAGTAAGCATTTACACTACCAATCTGGGGGGCGGGAGAGTTGGCCTTAGCAGTTAAGAGCAGGCTGCTCTTGCAGAGGACCAGAGTTCGCTTCCCAGCACAACACCTAGACTAAACAATTGCCATATCTCCAGTCCAGGGGGATCCAATGCCTATTCTGACCTCTGCAGAACTGCATGACGCAGTGCACTTACCCAAATGCAGAGAGTACACTCATCACACATAAAATAAAAATAATAATAAAAATATTTTTAAACAAACTACCAATTTTATATACCTGTTCACCTCTGGAAAAGCACAAAAGTAATTCTACAGAAATTCTACTTCATGGGCTGGAGGAGATGGCCTAGCGGTTAAGAGTTGCCGGGACCGCTCTTACAGAGGCCCCGGGGTTCGATCCCCAGCACCCACATGGCGTCACGAAACCGCTGAAACTCCAATTCCAGGAGACTCCACTTCCAGGGGAATCCGATCCCCTTTCTGACCTCCGCGGCATTGCCCGCCACGGGTGCACAGACTGCATGCAGGACTTAAATTGATACACATCCAGACATAAATAAAAATTAAAAAAAAAAAAAAAAGAACATCTCGCTTCAAAGCCTTTACATGCAAATAATGTTAGTTTACGAAGACTGATCTTCATCTTAACATTTCAAGTTAATCATACAAATTTCTGTGAATTGTGGTAACTGAAATGAGAAAAATATGAGCTCAAATGTTTGTGTATCACGGCAAAATGTTCAGGAGTGGTACAGAGTTCAAATATCACTACAGGACTTCCAGGTAAGATGGCAATCTAGCAGCTGCCTGATGTGACCCAGATAAGAGGAAGAGTCGCTACAGGAGAGACTAGACTTCACAGACAGAAAGATGAAGCCTGTTGTCTAGGAAGGCTATGAACAACACAATGGCTGTGAAACACTGAAAACAAGCCAAGCTGGAATACAACTTGAGCAGCACCATCCCTGGGGAACCTAAGCCTCGCCCAAAAGGTAAGCCAAGTGGTCCTGGTGAAGAGAGACTGGGAGGCCCCCTTCAGGACAAGCCTTGAGCTCTCACAAGCCTCCCACCCAGCTGCAGGCTTGGCTGTCGCAGTGATTCCTATAGTTCATGGATAACCCACTATGCCAGGGCACACAACTAGTCATCTCCACGTTTCAAGGTCCCACAAAGAAACTGCTCCAACACGTCATCTTTTTCTTTTTATCTCCTCTGTGCTTCCCTTGTCTTCTTTTGAATACATTCTTTAGCAGTTATTTTTACTTTATGTATTTTTAAACATTTTCATGGGTTTTATATCCCTTCACCTAATATTTCTCTTTATCATTTTATTAGTTATATATATTTTTATGTGTATGTTGCGCCTACATGTATGTAAATGCACCTGTGTGTGCGTGTCCAAGGAGCCAGAAGTGGGCACTGGATACCCTGGAAATGGGAGTTATGGATGTCGGTTGGCCATCATGTGCTGGGAACAGAATCCAAATCCTCTGCAAGAACAACCAGTGCACGGGACCTGGGGCCATTCTCCAGCCCACCTTGTTTGCATTTTCTGGGATAGTTTGTATTACGCCTTTGGTCGCATGTTTATCCCCCTTTTTCTCTCTGTAACTTAATAATATTTGGAATTTATGTTGTTAAAAATAAAGATTCATATTATCAGCTTGCTTTGGAATGCAGTCACTTGTTACCTCTTCTTCCCTTGTTCTCCCTGATCTCCTGCTCTTTCCACCTCCATAACATTCTTCTCATCCCTCCTCTTCCATGTAGTAACCTTGCTTCCCTTTCACTTCCCCCTTTTTCTGCCCCTTATTTCATTCTCTCCACACTCACCCTGAATAATTTTAACTTAATAGACTCATTAGTGTTTCTATTTCCTCTTTAATGATTATTGCTAAGGTGGGCTTTAAAAGATTTTAAGTACATTTCTGTATCATATAGTCTGGTGGTCCTGTTCTTGCTGTAGGTTCTCATGAGCAAGGTCCCAGGAACATACAGGACTCTATTTCTATACGCTCATGCACCTCCTTCCTGGATCTTACAATCTTTCTGCCTCCTCTTTCAATGTCCCTGAGCCCTGGGTGGTGAGTTTTAATATAACGGTCCTGTCAGGGACGCACACTCTGAAGACTCTATTCTCTACCCTTTGGCCATTTGTAAACTTTTGTGTTCATGGCCCTTCTTTGCATGAGGGAGCTTCATTAATGATAACTGAGAGATGAATCAGTGTACTTTTTAGCCCTTGTTCTGTGTTCGTGAGCTTATGTGTCGAGGTTGCATTGTAGATGTGCCACTTAGGCTTGAGGCAATTCACCATCTTTGTGTATGACCAGTTGTGGCACTCTGTAACAATTCTTCTGTTGCAAACGAAGCTTCTTTGATCGTGGTGACTGAGATACTTTATCCTGTTTATAAATATAAGTAATCATATTTTTCACATAGTACACATTACGTGTCTAGGGATGTGACAGCCTTGGCGTTTTCTCTAAGATCTATGACCTCTCCAGCATGTGCATTGGCCTATGTTTACAGTACCACACATGAGTTCCTTCACTGCGGTGGGCTTTAAGTCCCGTTAGGTAGCTGTTGATTACCCCTAAGATAAAAGTGCCCCTACTGCACCAGTAGAGCTTGTGTGCCAGTCCTTGTTGTGGTTATTAGGCCTTAAAGCTGGGATTAGACCATTCGGTTGTGATTTTTCTCTTCCCCCTCCCCCCCCAGTTAAATCCCCCCCATTTACCCATTTCTCCATTGATAATATCAAATTACTTCTAAGCAAATATGATAACCATATTAGAAATTAAAGGGAGATTATCATCTTTTCAGAGCATACCAGTAATCACATCTAAGTTAGGAGTAAACTACTATAACTCCATAAATTAACCCTTGAAATCCCAGTGCACATCATGGCTCAGGCCTCCCAACTGTTGGTCTACAGGCTAGACGCTACCATGCCTACACTCTGTTCCCATCTGGCTTTGTCACACATTGAGTCACTCCTTCTATACATTCCTTAACTCATTATATCATATTTCTTGCTTTTACATATATCAGGATAAAATAACTGCTGTGTTTAAGTCGATTCTTCATCATTTTTGCATCCCCCTCCACACATCTGAAAGACATATAGTCAGATCTACTGACTTCACTATAAAGTCCTGACCACATTCATGAGTCCTTAATGAAAAGTGGGTATGTCCATTATCTCATTCTTGCTCCCAATTTTCTAAATTGATACTTCACACTTCTCAAAGCTTTTACTCTCTCATTCCCATCTGCCTCTGTTGACCTTGCTTCCTATTCTACTTGGAAAATTAAAACAAGTGAAAGAGAACTTCCAGTGTTTTGCCACACATTCCAACTCAATAACATTAACACCCACATGCTTGGCTTTCCTTCTTATTTCCAGGGATAAACTGCTTCATGGTACCACCTAACAACGCTGTGCATCAAATCCTAGCACACTCACCTACTCAGAAACACTGCTCCAGCAGTTATTCTCTCCCCAGTTTTATCAATTTCTCTCTCAAATAGCCCTATTAGTGTATAAACATTACACCTTATTTCAAAAAGCACACACACTCCTTGAATTCCACGTCACTGCACTCCCGCATTTTTCTGCAGATTAAATTTTCCCAAGCACTAAGTTTTTCAGAGTTAGAAACCAAAAAAGAGGACATCAAACCAGCTTATACCTTCTTCAAATAAAGAATAAACATATTTACAAAACTTTTCTTTGCTAAATCTCAAATAAGTCTGGACTATAAATCCCTTTATTTCCTAAATTTGAAGCAATGCCAACCTGACCACCAAAATACATAGCATGCTGCAAGTAGATCTGTTATGGAGACACTCTGACCTGATCATGCATTAGTGCTGCAATGTGTGTAGTTTTGCCCCCAGGTGCTGCACACAAATCTAGAATCTTCTCTCCAGGTTGAGGATTCAGAACATGAGCTACAACAGCAGATGGCAAATTCTATGAGAAAACAAACAAGAAACAAACCAACCAATCAATTGATTTTAATTCTGCAATTAGAAAATATATAAAGAAACCTTTGAACCTGGGAGCAGTGGCATAAAATTAGGAAACCTTTGGAGGTAAAGTGGTACAGCAGCCTCAAATGACCTGAGTCTAGTGCTTATAAATATACTAAGTCAGAAAATTCACAATTTCCCAGAGTATCCTCTGATGTCAGAGGATGTGCATACATATTTGCATATGTAAAGAATCCTAGCCACTTTTGATGGGAACCTATGAGGATTACTCCATCTGAATCAAGGTTAAATTATTAAATTGCTATTAGTGATAAATGCATATGGACTGCTACTACAGGATTACGCACTGCTAGTAAGGCAGACAGAATGCAATCACAAAATAATTGTTTTTTTTTCATGTGTTGTCTGAAAACAGGTTCCTGGCTATGTGTTTCTAGGCTGATCTTCAACCTGAGATCCTCCTGCTTCAGCGTACATCATATCTGGCAGGAAAAAAAAATGCACAGCAGGGCTGGGGCGATGGCTCGTGAGTCCCCTGCTTGCCATATAAGTCTGAAGACCTGGCTTTGAATCTCTAGAACCCATATAAAGGGCACATCTGTAATCCCTGCACGTCTATGACAAGATGAAGACAGAGACAGAGAATTCCAGAAGGCTGTGGACTGCTAGTCTGTGTAAACCAGTAAACCAGGGACCCTGTCTCAGGTGGAAGATGAGGAACATCTGAGGTTGTCCTCGACCCTCACGGGAATGTGCACTCTTGCATAAACACACCATATTATATATATATTATATATATATCTCACATATTCTATTAATCTAAGGCAACATGCACACGCACGCACACCCGCACACGCACACACACACACACCACACACAAAAAGAAAAGGAAGAAGTTAAAGCTAACAAACACGGAGCTACTCAGAGTTACAACAGGAAAGGCTGCAGCTCTCACTGGAACACTTCACACTCCATACTTCATCCTCAAGGTAGGTGAGGAAGTTGCAACACATTCCTGTGAATTCAAGACTTCAAAAGATCAGTAGTGAGAAAGTTACTACAAAGTAGTAAGCACACCTTCCCATGACTACAGAAAGGATTAAAAATCAAACAAATCATTTCAGTACCTCTTCAATACTAAAACCTGATTAGCTTATAGTTTAACTTATTACANGATGGTTTATTCAATTAGGTCTTATTAATGAAAAAAACTATTTCAAACTCAGTTTTATGCAATCTTCGTTGTTGTTCTTTTACTATGCATCCCGTCTCCACAAGAAAGAATTTTAACTCTGGTTATAGGTAACTAGTATCCACATATGAGGACTACCATTTGTGTTCACCACATATGAGAGATACCCATTTGTTCCTTTGTTTTGTCTGGGACTGTGTACTTCACTTAACTGATGTCTTCTAGCGCCATCCATTTACTGCAAAGTTCATGATGTTGGTCTTTCTTTACTGCTGCATCAGAATTTTTCATCCACTGTGTACAGTACCACGCGGGGTCGTAGAGAGGTGGTAGCAAAACCACCCTCTCCAGTTTCCTTGCGCCGAAAGATCTTCATCTGTTGGCCCGCGACGGAGTGGGGCTGGGGAGAGCAAGTGCGCTCCAAACTCCAAAGTAACCATGACAGGGAGTGAGTCAGGGTGTTACAAAGCTTCAAGCTCCTCTTTATTGCAGGTTTACTGAGGTTTATAGCCGTGCCGAGCTTCCCTACTGGGGTATGTGTCTCTTCCTAATTGGTCCTTTGGAGGCTTAATTTACAAGTCCACTAATTGATCCAATCCCTTCCTTCCTAGCATAGTCCCTAATATCAATGTTAGTACTGCGGAAGTAAAGAAGTGAAACTAGCCTTCCTTGCTCGATGGGCGGGGTGATTCGCAAACTCTAGCGCAGACTTTCTTTTGTCCTTCAGGCCCATCTTCTCGGCGATTCCATGCCGTCCATAAACCACTTTTCTCTTTATCCACCGTCCGTTGAGGGGCATGTTGGGTTGGTTACAGTTTTTTCTATTGTGAACAGAGCGGCAATAATATAGCTGTGCATGTATCTCTGCAGTAAGAGGAGTCTTGTGGCATATACCCAGGAGTGGTTTGACTCGGGTCAAATGGCAGGTTCATTTTGAGTCTTCTAAAGGGTTCTCCACACGGTTTTCCATCGTGGCTGCACAAGTTTACATTCCCACAGCAAATGGATAAGTGTTCCCTTTCCCCACAAACCTCTCCAGCACTTGGCATCATTTGTTTTCTTGATCCTAGTCAGTCTTACGGCGTAAGATGGTCTCTTAGTGTTGGTTTTACATTTGCATTTACCTTAATTATTAGTGATGTTGACACTTCTTAGGTGTTTCTCAGCATCTCTAATTCCCACTCTGTGAAGTCTCTGTTGCAGATCTTTGCTCCATCTTTGAGTGATCATTTGTTTTCTTTCTTGTTTTTTTTTTTTTTTTAATTTATTATTTCTGTATGTGCATAAATGTACTGTCTGCTGCAGGTCTGTCACCCGTGGTCGTGGGCAATGCGTGGAGGTCGAAGAGGGTGTCAGATTTCCCGGAACTGGAGTTCTCCGGAATTGAGTTTCGGATGGTTCTACAGCCGCCATGTGGGTGCTGGGCGAGAACACCCCAGGTCCTCTGGTAAGACGCGTCGTGCTCTCAACCCTAGGCCATCTTCTCAGCGCCCTCTTTCTTTGTTTTTTGAGTAGCTTGTATATACCCTGGAAATTAATGTTTTCAGATGTATCTGCTGTGAAGGTTTCTCCCATTCTGTGGTTGGTATTCTCTCACTTCCTTTATTGTTTTCTTTGATGTCAGAAGCTTTTGAGTTTAATGAAGTCACCATTTGTCAATTTGAAGCTTTCTTACACCACACCCCCCATAGAATAAAGAGACTATGATAGGATGAGGTCGTTCTCCCAGCTGTAGATGGAGCCAGTGTTATAGAGGTTTTCTCTTTAAATTGAGTAAAAACTGCCTTCTTTAATTGACTAACAGACATAGGAAGACTGAAAAGGATATTCGCTATTCAGAACCAAATTAAATGCACAATCTCCTAACTATGACTTAAGCAAACATATATTTTAATACAGGAGCTCTGACACCAAACAATGGATTATTCTACCTAAAGGAGATGTTGTTGCGGGATCCAAGCCCCCACAAAAGGAAAGGTCTCCTTGCTCCAAACTGGGATATCTGGCAGGAAGAGAGGCGATAAGGCCCGCTGTGAAGACCTGATATCACATGGAAAAATGGTATGGAGACCCGCTTGCAAGTAAACAGATGGTCTCTGGAATGCCAGAGGTGTTACCAAAGACCACTAAACCAATAAGCAAATATTCCTTGAGTAAGCAAGACGCATCCGTCAGCACGCAGCTACACCTCCCTGCACTGGAAAGACTGTGCAGCAGTGGCAGCCATATGACTGTATATCTCAAATCTAATTGGCTATTAGCTTCTCTCCTTGGAGGAATAACCACGGGCTGATGCCACAAGCTTACATCCTCTAATGGTTAGGAGATGTTATAAACCACACGAAGCACCCTGCTCATACTTAAAGAAGAAATGTAATTCAGGATTAACTACCATCCAAACCTCTGTGTCTATACAAAGTAACTACCATAACAATTAGATTTTAAATACCTATATATCTAATGCAACTGCTTCCTAGTAGGATCGAAAAGGCTATATCATTATACTGTTAAATACCTAAATATCTATGCATGTGCTTCATGAGTAGATCGAAAGGTTTATGCCGGACAAGCTGTCAGCCCATGAAAGAAAACAGCAGAATTGACTCCTGAGACCAAACATCAGCTCCAGAGAGTTTTCTAGTAGAGTGTTTTGCTTCTCGTCCAGCTGTGCCCTTTCTAAGCCTAGGGAACAATCTCTGTGGAAGAGGGGGTGCGGTAGATGTAAGGCTGCGATTGGGTGAACGGTGAAACTACAACAATATAGACTGGACACTCATTTGGATCAACTCAATTGAACAACAACATGCACACCACCCTGGATGGTTTGGACCGGGCTGTATGGGTTTGGGCACAAATCGGCTTTGCAATTGGTTTTACATGAAGGATGCTGTACTCACAAATTATCACTTATTGTTAAAAACAAAAACAAAAACAAAACAAAACAACAAAAACAGAGAAAGATTCAAGAAAAGTTATGGCAAAGAATGCATGGACTGGTGGAGGTAGGGGTGGGGTGGGGTGGGGTGGGAAGGGAAAGGGTATCTGCCTGAATTGAATGGAAAATGATGTATGAAAGACCAAAGCATCAATAAAAAAAAAAAAAAAAAAAAACTTAAAAAACATGGTGAACTCCAATATGGAAGCACTAAAGCCTGAATCTGAAAACTTGATGATACCATATCTAATCACAACTAGTTTTGCTTCATTCCTGATAATGCCATTAATGGACTGACCAAAGATTACATATGTTTCCAATTAGTAACGAGTAATACACTTAGAACCTTCTGGTGCTCTTCAATACTTTCTTGAAGCAGTTCATAGGAGGCTTCATTAAATAGTCAAATGACAGAGCTTTCTAGAAACAATTACAATTTCCACTCTATAGTATTTCTCAGACTTGGCTACACAGCAGAATCACTGGTGAGCACAGGGAAGGGCACAAAGCTAACACAATTTCTAACAGCTGGGCATCAGCATTTCTAACAGCTGGGCATCAGTATTTCATAGCACAGCTTCTATAGCGGCATCAGTATTTCTAACAGCTGGCATCAGCATTTCTAACAGCTGTGCATCAGCTATTTCTAACAGCTCGGCATCAGATTTCTAACAGCTGGCATCAGATTTCCTTAAAACAGCTGGGCATCAGCATTTCTAACAGCTGGGCATCAGCATTTCTAACAGCTGGGCATCAGTATTTCTAACAGCTGGCATCAGTATTTCTAATAGTGGCATCAGTATTTCTAATAGCTGGGCATCAGTATTTCTAACAGCTGGGCATCAGCATTTCTAACAGCTGGGCATCAGCATTTCTAACAGCTGGGCATCAGCATTTCTAACACTCGGCATCAGCATTTTAAACTCTGGCATCAGCATTTCTAACAGCTCGGCATCAGCATTCTAACAGCTGGCACAGTATTTTCTAACAGCTGGCATCAGCATTTATAACAGCGGGCATCAGCATTTCTAACAGCTCGGGCATCAGCATTTCTAACAGCTGGGCATCCGCTATTTCTAATAGCTGGGCGATCAGTATTTCTAATAGCTGGGCATCAGTATTTCTAACAGCTGGCATCAGCATTTCTAACAGCTGGGCATCAGCATTTCTAACAGCTGGGCATCCGTATTTCTAACAGCTGGCATCAAATTTCTACAGTGACAGTTCTATGTGGCATCAGTATTTCTAATAGCTGGGCATCAGTATTTCTAACAGCTGGCATCAGCATTTCTAACAGCTGGCATCAGCATTTCTAACAGCTGGGCATCAGTATTTCTAACAGCTGGGCATCAGCATTTCTAATCAGCTGGCATCAGCATTTCTAACAGCTGGGCATCAGCATTTCTAACAGCTGGGCATCAGCATTTCTAACAGCTGGGCATCAGCATTTCTAACAGCTCGTGCATCAGCTATTTCTAACAGCTGGCATCAGCATTTCTAAAGCTGGTGCATCAGATTTCTAACAGCTGGGCATCAGCATTTCTAACAGCTGGGCATCAGTATTTCTAACAGCTCGGCATCAGCATTTCTAACAGCTGGGCATCAGTATTTCTAACAGCTGGGCATCAGCATTTCTAACAGCTGGGCATCAGTATTTCTAACAGCTGGGCATCATATTTCTAACAGCTGGGCATCAGCATTTCTAACAGCTGGGCATCAGCATTTCTAACAGCTCGGCGATCAGTATTTCTAATAGCTGGGATCAGCTATTTCTAAAGCTCGGCATCAGCATTTCTAACAGCTGGGCATCAGCATTTCTAACAGCTGGGCATCAGCTATTTCTAACAGCTGGGCATCAGCATTTCTAACAGCTGGGCATCAGCATTTCTAATAGCTGGGCATCAGTATTTCTAATAGCTGGGCATCAGTATTTCTAATCAGACTGGGCATCAGCATTTCTAACAGCTGGGCATCAGTATTTCTAACAGTGGGCATCAGTATTTCTAATAATGGGCATCAGTATTTCTAAAGACTGGGCATCATAGTCTAAAAACTGGGCATCAGTATTTCTAACAGAGCTGGGATCAGATTAACAGTGCTCAGTATTTCTAACAGCTGGGCATCAGTACTTCTAATAGCTGGGCATCAGTATTTTAAGAATCTTTTCTAATGGGCTGAGGAGATGGCTCAATATAAAGCACTCGCTGCACAAGCAGATGATGTGAGTGTGGATTCCCAGAATCCACAGAAAAGCCAAGCATGGTAGCATCTACTTAATCCCAGTATCTACTCCTATACTCAGGCTGGAGGTGCACCCAGGAGAGTGCCCAGAAGTTCATGGGCCAGCATGTCTGGAGTACAGAGAGGCAATGACATGCTGTCTCAAACAAATGGAAGGCAAGGAGTGGCACCTGACCTCTAACCCTGGCATGGAGCAAGTGTTCCCTAGCCCCCACAAACATACACAACTATACACAGATGTTAAAAAAAAAAAAGTTCTCTGGTGACACAGCCATTATAATACATTCTCAGTAATGCTTAACCTTGGCTGACTATGATGGGGGGCAGAAGTCAGGCACCCTAGCCAGTCCAACCTCTCCTGGTTCTTAAATCAACTGTTTATATGAAACCAGGAAGTTAGAAAATTCGATTATAGGCAATTTTTTTCCTCCCAGCTAATCTAGAATATACCTTTGGAAGGCAGCTGTTAGTATTTAACCCTTTACTTAACAGTTGTTTCAAAGATGAAGGGCATAAAAGATTTATTATATTATTTGATTTTTTTGAGACAGGGTCTCCCTGTAGCCCAGCTGGCCTGGAAGTCACTATGGTAGACGGGCTGGCCTCAACTCATATAGAAATTTGCCTGTTGGGGAGGGAGAGGATGGCTGCAAGCGGTTAAGAGCACTGACTGCTCCTTGCAGAGGACCTGGGTTTGTCAGCATCCACAGCACCCACATGTGGCTAAGAACACGTTCCTTTAACTCAGTTCCATGGGCCACCTCTTCTTACCTACCGACTGCATGGACAGGGGTGCACCAACCTACATGTAGACAAGTACATTCATAACCAGAAAAAAATATATAAATCAAAAAAAATATGAAAAGAATCTGTAATAAGTTAAACTATAAGCTAATCAGGTTTTAGTATTGAAGAGGTACTGAAATGATTTGTTTGATTTTTAATCCTTTCTGTAGTCATGGGAAGGTGTGCTTACTACTTTGTAGTAACTTTCTCACTACTGATCTTTTGAAGTCTTGAATTCACAGGAATGTGTTGCAACTTCCTCACCTACCTTGAGGATGAAGTATGGAGTGTGAAGTGTTCCAGTGAGAGCTGCAGCCTTTCCTGTTGTAACTCTGAGTAGCTCCGTGTTTGTTAGCTTTAACTTCTTCCCTTTTCTTTGTGTGTGTGTGTGTGTGTGTGTGTGTGCGTGTGTGTGCGTGTGCGTGTGCACATATATATGGTGTGTTTATGCAAGAGTGCACATTCCCGTGAGGGTCAGAGGACAACCTCAGATGTCCTCATCTTCCACCTGAGACAGGGTCCCTGGTTTACTGGTTTACACAGACTAGCAGTCCACAGCCTTCTGGAATTTCTCCTGTCTCTGTCTTCCATCTTGTCATAGACGTGCAGGGATTACAGATGTGCCCTTTATATGGGTTCTAGAGATTCAAAGCCAGGTCTTCAGACTTATATGGCAAGCATTGGACTCATCGAGCCATCTCCCCAGCCCTGCTGGCATTTTTTTTTCCTGCCAGATATGATGTACGCTGAAGCAGGAGGATCTCAGGTTGAAGATCAGCCTAGAAACACATAGCCAGGACCCTGTTTCAGAACAACAACATAAAACAAAAACAATTATTTTGTGATTGCATTCTGTCTGCCTTACTAGCAGTGCGTAATCCTGTAGTAGCAGTCCATATGCATTTATCACTAATAGCAATTTAATAATTTAACCTTGATTCAGATGGAGTAATCCTCATAGGTTCCCATCAAAAGTGGCTAGGATTCTTTACATATGCAAATATGTATGCACATCCTCTGACATCAGAGGATACTCTGGGAAATTGTGAATTTTCTGACTTAGTATATTTATAAGCACTAGACTCAGGTCATTTGAGGCTGCTGTACCACTTTACCTCCAAAGGTTTCCTAATTTTATGCCACTGCTCCCAGGTTCAAAGGTTTCTTTATATATTTTCTAATTGCAGAATTAAAATCAATTGATTGGTGGTTGTTCTTGTTGTTTTCTCATAGAATTTGCCATCTGCTGTTGTAGCTCATGTTCTGAATCCTCAACCTGGAGAGAAGATTCTAGATTTGTGTGCAGCACCTGGGGGCAAAACTACACACATTGCAGCACTAATGCATGATCAGGTCAGAGTGTCTCCATAACAGATCTACTTGCAGCATGCTATGTATTTTGGTGGTCAGGTTGGCATTGCTTCAAATTTAGGAAATAAAGGGATTTATAGTCCAGACTTATTTGAGATTTAGCAAAAAGAAAAGTTGTAACTATTTTATTCTTTATTTGAAGAGGTATAGCTGTTTGATGTCCTCTTTTTTGTTTCTAACTCTGAAAAACTTAGTGCTTGGGAAAATTTAATCTGCAGAAAAATGCGGGAGTGCAGTGACGTGGAATTCAAGGAGTGTGTGTGCTTTTTGAAATAAGGTGTAATGTTTATACACTAATAGGGCTATTTGAGAGAGAAATTGATAAAACTGGGGAGAGAATAACTGCTGGAGCAGTGTTTCTGAGTACGTGAGTGTGCTAGGATTTGATGCACAGCGTTGTTAGGTGGTACCATGAAGCAGTTTATCCCTGGAAATAAGAAGGAAAGCCAAGCATGTGGGTGTTAATGTTATTGAGTTGGAATGTGTGGCAAAACACTGGAAGTTCTCTTTCACTTGTTTTAATTTTCCAAGTAGAATAGGAAGCAAGGTCAACAGAGGCAGATGGGAATGAGAGAGTAAAAGCTTTGAGAAGTGTGAAGTATCAATTTAGAAAATTGGGAGCAAGAATGAGATAATGGACATACCCACTTTTCATTAAGGACTCATGAATGTGGTCAGGACTTTATAGTGAAGTCAGTAGATCTGACTATATGTCTTTCAGATGTGTGGAGGGGGATGCAAAAATGATGAAGAATCGACTTAAACACAGCAGTTATTTTATCCTGATATATGTAAAAGCAAGAAATATGATATATGCAGTTAAGGATGTATAGAAGGGAGTGACTCATGTGTGACAGAATCCAAGATGGGAACAGAGTGTAGCATGGTAGCTCTAGCCTGTAGACCAAGCAGTTGGGAGGCTGAGCCATGATGTGCACTGGGATTTCAAGGGTTAATTTATGGAGTTATAGTAGTTTACTCCTAACTTAGATGTGATTACTGGTATGCTCTGAAAAGATGATAATCTCCCTTTAATTTCTAATATGGTTATCATATTTGCTTAGAAGTAATTTGATATTATCAATGGAGAAATGGGTAAAATGGGGGGTATTTTAACTGGGGGGGAGGGGGAGATAAATAATCATCAACCGATGGCTCATCCCCAGCTTCAAGGCCTAATAACCACAACAATAAGTGGCACAGCAAGCTATACTGGTGCAGTAGTGGCACTTTTATCTTAGGGGTAATCAACAGCTACCTAATTGGACTTAAAGCCCACTCAGTGGAAGGAAACTCATGTGTGGTACTGTAAACATAGCCAAATGCACATGGCTGGAGAGGTCATAGATCTTAGAGAAAACCCCCAGGCTGTCATATCCCTAGACACTTAATTTCTTACTATGTGAAAAATATGATTACTTATATTTATAAACATTATAAAGTATCTCAGTCACCACTCATCAAAGAAGCTTTGTTTGCAACAGAGATTATTACAGAGTTCCACAACTGGTCATACACAGAGATTGTGAATTGCCCAAGCCTAAGTGGCACATCTACAATGCAACCTCTACACCTAAGGCTCACGAACACAGAACAAGGGCTAAAAAGTACACTGATTCATCTCTCAGTTATCATTAATGAAGCTCCCTCATGCAACAGAGGGCCATGAACACAAAAGTTTACAAATGGCCAAAGGGTAGAGAATAAGAGTCTTCAGAGTGTGCGTCCTTGGGACAGGACTTCTATGTTAAAATTCTACCCACCCAGGGCTCAGGAACCATTTTGGAAGAGGGAGCAGAAAGATTATAAGAGCCAAGAGGAGGTGCATGTCCACATGGAAAGTTCCTGGGACCTTGCTCATGAGAACCTTCAGCAAGAACAGGACCACCAGACTATATAAGATACAGAAATGTACTTAAAATCTTTTAAAGCCCACCTTAGCAATAATCATTAAAGAGGAAATAGAAACACTAATGAGTCTATTAAGTTAAAATTATTCAGGGTGAGTGTGGAGAGAATGAAATAAGGGGCAGAAAAAGGGGGAAGTGAAAGGGAAGCAAGGTTACTACATGGAAGAGGAGGGATGAGAAGAATGTTATGGAGGTGGAAAGAGCAGGAGATCAGGGAGAACAAGGGAAGAAGAGGTAACAAGTGACTGCATTCCAAAGCAAGCTGATAATATGAATCTTTATTTTTAACAACATAAATTCCAAATATTATTAAAGGTACAGTAGAGGAAAATTGGGGATAAACATGAGACAAAGATATTAATAAAAAATATAAGAAAATAAAACAAGGGGCTGGAGATATGGCCCCAGGTCAAGTGCACTGGTTGACCTTGCAGAGGATTTGGATTCTGTTCCCAGCACATGATGGCCAACCACCATCCATAACTCCATTTCCAGGGTATCCAGTGCCCACTTCTGGCTCCTTGGACACTGCACACACAGGTGCACTTACATACATGTAGGCAACATACACATAAAAATATATATAACTAAATAAAATGAATAAAAGAGAAATATTAGGTGAAGGGATATAAAACCCATGAAAATGTTTAAAAATACAATAAAGTAAAAATAACTGCTAAAGAATGTATTCAAAAGAAGACAAGGGAAGCACAGAGGAGATAAAAAGAAAAAGATGACGTGTTAGAGCAGTTTCTTTGTGGGACCTTGAAACGTGGAGATGACTAGTTGTGTGCCCTGGCATAGTGGGTTATCCATGAACTATAGGAATCACTGCGACAGCCAAGCCTGCAGCTGGGTGGGAGGCTTGTGAGAGCTCAAGGCTTGTCCTGAAGGGGGCCTCCCAGTCTCTCTTCACCAGGACCACTTGGCTTACCTTTTGGGCGAGGCTTAGGTTCCCCAGGGATGGTACTGCTCAAGTTGTATTCCAGCTTGGCTTGTTTTCAGTGTTTCACAGCCATTGTGTTGTTCATAGCCTTCCTAGACAACAGGCTTCATCTTTCTGTCTGTGAAGTCTAGTCTCTCCTGTATCGACTCTTCCTCTTATCTGGGTCACATCAGGCAGCTGCTAGATTGCCATCTTACCTGGAAGTCCTGTAGTGATATTTGAACTCTGTACCACTCCTGAACATTTTGCCGTGATACACAAACATTTGAGCTCATATTTTTCTCATTTCAGTTACCACAATTCACAGAAATTTGTATGATTAACTTGAAATGTTAAGATGAAGATCAGTCTTACAAATAACATTCATTTGCATGTAAAGTCTTTGAAGCTAGATTTCTTTTTTTTTTTTAATTTTATTTATTTCTGGATGTGTATGAATGTACTGTCTGCATGCAGGTCTGTGCACCCGTGTTGTGCAATGCCGCGGAGGTCAGAAGAGGGTATCGGATTCCCCTGGAAGTGGAGCTCTACTGGAATTGGAGTTTCAGACGGTTCTTGACCGCCATGTGGGTGCTGGGGATCGAACCCGGGTCCTCTGTAAGAGCGGTCGGCACTCTTAACCGCTAGGCCATCTCTCCAGCCCCTGAAGCTAGATTTCTGTAGAATTACTTTTGTGCTTTTCCAGAGGTGAACAGGTATATAAAATTGGTAGTTTTTTAAAAATATTTTATTTATTATTTTTATTTTATGTGTATGAGTGTACTCTCTGCATTTGTGTAAGTGCAC
Organism: Rhizomys pruinosus; assembly: GCA_009823505.1. Lineage (NCBI taxonomy): Eukaryota > Metazoa > Chordata > Mammalia > Rodentia > Spalacidae > Rhizomys > Rhizomys pruinosus. The sequence goes on along the minus strand of VZQC01013314.1, from coordinate 1,272,196 downwards.
CTGCGTCATGCAGTTCCTGCAGAGGTCAGAAGAGGGCATTGGATTCCCCCTGGGACTGGAGTTATGGTCAATTGTTAGCTACTATGTGTGTGCTGGGAATCGAACTCTGGTCCTCTGCAAGAGCAGCCAGTGCTCTTAACTGCTAAGCCAACTCTCCCGCCCCCAGATTGGTAGTGTTAAATGCTTACTTTCAAGTATGGTTTATGTTTTCTTGAGAATATTACAAGCACTATTTCCGGTTTTGATTTCTGAGTGTGTTGGTTTAAAGGAAAGGCATGTTATTTGGGGATTTTCTTTTCTTTTTTTTAAATTTTATTTATTATATGTATGTATGTATGTACTATCTGCATGTAGGTCTGTGCAACGCCTTGGAGGTCAGAAGAGAGTGTTGGACTCCCCTGGGACTGGAGTCAAAGTCGGTTCTCAGCCGCCATGTGGTACTGGGGATCAAACCCGGGTCCTCTGCAAGAGTAGTCAATGCTCTTAACCACTAGGCCATCTCTCCAGCCCCGGGGATTTTCTTTTTAAAAAAAATTTGTTATTTTTATCCATACTGCCTGCATGACATGCATTATGTTGTTCAGTGCCCGCAGAGGTCAGGAGAGGGTGTCAGATCCCCTGGAACTGGAGTTAAGGATGGTTAACTGCCTTGTGGGTTCTAGGAATCTAACCTTGATCCTCTACAAGAGCAGCTGGTGCTCTTAACTGCTGAGCCATCTTTCCAACCCCAATTGGGGATTTTCTTTTATTCAGTGCTAGGAACTGAACCCAGGGCCCTGTGCTAACTAGCAAACTCTACTACTGCGCCACACCCTCAGCCCTTGTTAATTTCCATGTGTATTTGGTTGATGAAGCCAGCAGGTAGGGAAGAAAGTAGGAGAGACCACAGTTTTTCAGTAGTCTTATGTTTCTGGTTTCCATGACGGCTTTATATGTTATTTTTTTATTTTTTTAAAGGGAGAAGTGATCGCATTGGACAAGATACCCAATAAAGTAGAAAAAATAAAGCAGAATGCTTCATTGTTAGAGCTGAACTCTGTCAGGGCATTTTGTTTTGATGCAACAAAGGCACTTAAACTTGATAGAACTGATGACACAGAAGGTAAGTTAAGGTTTTGTTTTTCTTGCTCTGTTCTCATCTGACATCATAATTGTGTGTATTCTCGGGATGCAGCGGGTATCTTGGTTTAATTATAAATATGAAGTGGCCAAAAACAAAGTAACATATCCATCAGTTTCTGTGGTGAGATATTTGAAATGTACTCTGAACAGTTTTGAAATGTAACACATTGAGTCTAGAATCATGTTGTGCACCAGAAACTCCTTCTTCCTCGTCTAGCTTTTGTGCCTTTTCAACACTATCTCTCCCCGTTATTCTACATTCCCTGGCCTCTGGTAACCACCAGTCAGTCTACTGTCCGCATTTATGAGCTCTGCTTTTTTAGACTCTATCTTTCGGTGCCTTGTTTATTACCACTTAACACTGAGTCCCCTGGGTTCATTTGTGCTGTTGCAAATAGCACACTTCCTTTTCTTTTGAAGATGACTAATACTGAATTGTGTGAAAGTACTACATTTTCCCTATCTTTTCCTGTTGGTGGACACTTGGGCTGATTGTATAGCATGGGTGCTGTAAGGAGTGCTGCAATGAGCCCTGGGTTGCAGCTGTCTCTTTGACATGCTGATGTTAGTTCCAGTTCAGATATTCCCACTAGTATTTCTGCCAGATCAGATAGCAGGTTGTTATCCATTGTTTGACAGCAGTGCTGTTTTCACTAGTGGTTGTACTGGTTTTTTGTTTTGTTTTGTTTTTTATTTTCGGTCTTTTCGAGACAGGGTCTCCCTGTGGCCCCAGCTGTCCTGGAACTCACTCTTTAGACCAGGCTAGACTTGAACTCACAAAGAGCCACCTGCCTCTGCTCTAACTTTAGAAAAGTAGCCACTACTCCTAACCACTGAGCCATCTCTCTAGCCCCTTCTCCCCCATTTAATCTTGACTTGAGCTATTCACATATTTTGCTTCATTTAGTCATTCTGTCTTGTTTCTATGAATTTATCTCTTCTTTCTAGGTTATCCAGTTTGTTGGCATAGATTTCATAGTACTCTTTTGATTCTTTGTATTTCTGTAATATCTTTACTTTCACTAATGAATTTATTTAAGTCATCTTTCTCTTTTTCGTAATCTAGCTTAGAGTTGCAAATTTTGTCTTTTAAAAGATCACCTTTGTTAATTTTTTTCTTATTGGTTTTCTGGCACTTATTTATGTTCGCTTGTAAATTTGGGCACACTTTATTCACTTTTTTTTAAATTTTTTTTTATTAATTTTTATTTATTTCTGTATGTGTATGAATGTACTGTCTGCATGCAACTTTTCTCTAGCTCCTCGTGATATAGTATTAGATTGTTTGAGATTGTTTTTAATGTACATGCATTCACTGATGTAAATTTCCTGGTATTTCCACTTCCATTCATCTTGAGGTATTGTAAAATGTCTTTTTTGATCTCGTCTTTGATTAGGACCATGCAGTATAATTGTCACAGTCTTGTGTTTTTCAAGACTTCCCGTTACTGATTTTTAGTTTCATGTCCTTATGATTTAAAAAGATATATATGGGGCTGGAGAGATGGCCTAGTGGTTAAGAGCGCCGACCGCTCTTACAGAGGACCCAGGTTTGATCCCCAGCACCCACATGGTGGCCGAGAACCGCCTGAAACTCCAATTCCAGGAGAACTCCAGTTCCACGGGAATCTGAGACCCTCTTCTGACCTCCGCGGCATTGCACGACACGGGTGCACAGATTTGCATGCAGGCAGTACATTCATACACATACAGAAATAAATAAAAAAATAAAATAAAAATAAAAAGATATATATGGTGGTTTGAATGAAAAACATCCCCAATAGGCTCAACACTTGGTCACTTTGTGATACTGTTTCAGGAAAGTCATAGAAAAGCTGTGTCCCTGGGGTGGTGTTTGAGAGTTCCTAACCTTGCTCCACTTCAGCTTGCTTTCTCTCTGCTTCCCACCAGTGCTTGAGGATATGACCTCTGTTGCAAAAGAAGCTTCTTTGATGAGTGGTGACTGGGATACTTATCTACAAATATAAGGATTCATATTTTTCACATAGTAAGGAATTAAATTTCTCTAGGGATATCACAGCCTGGGGTTTTTTCTAAGATCTGTGACCTCTCCAGCAATGTGCATTTGGCTTTGTTTACAGTACCACACATGAGTTTCCCCCCATCGAGTGGGCTTTAAGTCCTGTTAGGTAGCTGTTGATTATCCCCAAGATAAAAGTGCCACTGCTGCACCAGTATAGCTTGCTGTGCCAGTCACTGTTGTGGTTTTTAGGCCTTAAAGATGGGGTTGAACCATTGGTTGATATTCTCCATTAGCAACTTGTGTAGTGTTCTCCAAAGCTATGAGAGCTAGCCTTCAGGGGAGGTGGCTGCCAGGTCAGTTCCAGCTCCATTGCTCCAAATCCTGTGTCTGAAGCATGTCCTGTCTAGCACAAGCATTAAGTCTAACAATTGACAAGTGGGACCTTATGAAAATAAAAAGCTTCTGTACAGCAGAGGAGACCATCATTCAATGAAGAACAACCTGTAGGATGGGAAAAATCTTCACCAGCCATACGTTTGACATTGGGTTAGTGCCTAGATTATACAAGGAACTCAAAAACTAAACATCGAAAACCCCAAACACTCAATTCAATAATAATTTCTGTTACTTCACATAGCATAACAGTTTCTAGTTCCATCCATTTACCTGCAAACTTCATAATTTTATCTTTCTTTCCCACTGAGTAGAACTCCATTGTGTAAATGTATTACATTTTCATTATCCATTTGTCAGTTGAAAGAGATTTATGTTGTTTCCATTTCTTAGCTATTGTGAAAATAGCATCAACAAACATGGATGTACTTTACAGTAAGGTAAGTCCTTTGGGTATATGCCAAGAAGTGGTATAACCAGATCATATAATAGACTCACTTTTAGTTTTTTTTGTTTTTTTGTTGTCTTTTTCGAGACAGGGTCTCTCTGTAGCCCCAGCTGACCTGGAACTTACTCTGTAGACCAGGCTGGCCTTGAACTCACAAAGATCCACCTGCCTCTGCCTCCCGGGTGCTAGGATTAAAGGCGTGCGCCACCACGCCCGGCTCACTTTTAGTTTTTTTTTTTTTTAATTTATTTTTGTATGTGTACTGTCTGCATGTAGGTTTGTGCACCCATGTTGTGCAGTGCCGCAGAGGTCAGAAGGGGGTCTCGGATTCCCTTGGAACTGGAGTTCTCCTGGAATTGGAGTTACAGACGGTTCTCAGCCGCCATGTGGGTGCTGGGGATCGAACCCAGGTCCTCTGCAAGAGCAGTCAGTGCTCTTAACCGCTAGGCTATCTCTCCAGCCCCGGCTCACTTTTAGTTTTTTAAGAGTTCTCCACACTGCTTTCCATAGTGGTTGCATGAGTTTGTACTCCCACCAGCAGTGAATGAACGTTCTCCACATCCTTGCCAATGTATGGTGTCTGTTGTTCTCTTGATCTTAGCCAGTCTGACTAGGGTAAAATGATTTCCATTTCTCCAATTAATAAGTTCATTGAGCCTTTTTAAGATGTTTGCCATTTTTATTTCATCATCTGAAAATTCTATTCAGGTCCTTAACCCATTTTCTTGTTTCTTTGTTGAGTTCTTTTTGTATTCTGGATATAATTCTTTGTTGGATATGCAGCAAGTAAAGATTTTCTCCCACTCTGTGGGATTCCTCTTCACTTCCTTGGTTGTTGTTTTGTGTGTCTTTTGTTTTGTTTTGTTTTGTTTTATTGCTTAGAGAACAGAAGCTTTTTAATTTAATGAGGTCCCACTTGTTTATTGTTGACCTTAATGCCTCAGCACTTGATATCCAATTTAGAAGGTCCTTTCCTAACAACTATATCTTATACGGTACTGCCTATGTTTTCTTCTAGCAGTTTCAGAGTTTCTGGTTTCATATTGAGGTTTTTGATCCATTTGGAATTGACATTTGTGTAGAGTGAAAGATAAGAGTCCAGTTTTATTCTTCTGCAGGTGTAGATCCAGAATTGCCATTTGTTAAAGATGCTGTCTTTGCTTGACTCACAGTTCTAGGGCATATAACATACATGGCAAGGAAGGTTTGGTGGCAGGAACAGGAAGGAGTTGATTGGTCACATTGCTCCTCAGTCAGGAAACAAGGCTCAGATATCAGATCATGTAATAGTAATTCGCATGTTAGGGGGGGCTTCCCACCTCAGTCAATTTAAAATCTGGATAATCTGTCAGAAGTGCTCAGAGATTTTTTTCCATAGTGTTTCTAAATCCCATCATGTTGACAGTCAAGATTAACTATCACAAGCATGTTTGGAAGCAGAACAGAAGCCCTTGATAGAAAACAAGTGTGTATAGTATTTTTGTATATAAGAATGAATTCCAANGTGAAGAAGCTCTTGGGGATTTTGATTGGGATTGCATTAAATTTGTATACAAGTTTAGGTAGAATGGACATTTTTACTATATTTATTTTCCCCATCCATGAGCATGGGATGTTTGTCCATCTTCTGATGTCTTCTTCAATTTCCTTCTTCAGAAACTATGTCACTCTTTAATAGCTCTAAAAACCTTTATCTTGGGTATAGATATATGAAAAAGAACATACTGCCAATGTTTCCTCAGCCAAGGGTGGGCTCTGCTACCCGTTTCTCCAGTTCTATGCTGTTTGGTTTGTGTGTGTGTGTGTGTGTGTGTGTGTGTGTGTGTGTGTGTGTGTGTGTGTTTATACTGATACCAATGCTGTAGGTTCATATGAGCAGGGTTCCAGGTGCTTGTAGGATTCATTTCCATTTGGTCTTGCATCACCTCCCTGGCTCTTACAATCTTTCCACCCCCTCTTCTACAATGATCCCTGAGCCCTGGGTGGGTGGAGCCGAATATAGGCAGCCTGTCCATGGAGCCACACTCTGTAGACTCCTGATCGTCATGGTTTGGCCATTCAGGCCCTTTTGAATTCCTGGTCTCTTGTTGCATGGAGGAGCTTCCTTAATGAGAGTTATGAGGGAGACCTTTCTAGGAAAGAGACTCCGGATAGGCTGACTAGAGCTCAGGGGATGAGCTGGCACTGAGGAGTTGTGAGCAGGGAGAGTAATTTGGTGCAATGGACCCTAGCACAAATTACAGAAGGTGTGAACTCTGGGTAAGGGGTGCTGTGGGAGGGTGCCAAGGCAGAAGCAGGTGTAATGGTGATTAAGACTGAAAAATTATGTATGAGGCACATAAAAAATTCAATAAAAAAAGAAAAAGAGTGTGGTCTGGAGATAAATGCATAGATCTTGAAATCAAACAGCTTTGGTTTTTCCAATCAAGTTACCTGCACTGTTAGAGACTCAGAAGTGTAATAGCTGCCACAAATAGCTATAGAAGAAGAGTTAAAGGTGTGATTCCAGGGACAGCGCAGCCTCCCTGCATGATCTACAGACAGGTGTGCAGAGCTTAGCAGTTCAGGAATCAGACATGCTGCTTGGCCCAAATACCAGCTCCATCATTTACCAAACTATCAGTCTGAGCTTCAGATTGCGCATCTGTACCTCAGGACTAACAAAACGCAAGGATCTTATAGAGTTTCAGCAGGGAACATTAACTCAGAGGACACATGTAGACAGACCATTTCTCGTAACAGAGAGCAAAGATGAGATTTAGGTGCTACACAATCACTTGTTAACAAGTTCATTCTCCGTGGTCTGATTATTTAATCACCAATTCTACCTAAGATACTTGTGTTTTTTGTTTAATTTATAAAATTTTTAATTTTAAAATACTTTTATTGATGATTTGTGTATTTCATTCATTATCTTTTGATCTAATTTAAACATATCACCCTCTCCCTGCCCCCCACCTCACCCCAGTTCATGCCTTCTGCCATACATGTCTCGCATCTTTCTCTCAGTCTTTCCAGTTTTTCACTGCAGAGGCTTGTTGATTTGGGCAGAATTTAACTGTATCAGTCAGTTCTTTGACCCAGTCTTTATGTTGTTGTTGTTCCCTCCACTTTGTATTGCTCCAACATATGTCTATATAACCATGACATATGCATCAAAATTATGACCTCTGAGAATAACGGTATGTTAATTCCAAAATATGTTTAAGCATTCACATTTTCCCCTTTAATTTTATATTACTCTAAGATATGAATATGTGGGGCTGGAGAGATGGCCTAGCGGTTAAGAGCACAAACCGCTCTTACAGAGGACCCGGGTTCGATCCCCAGCACCCACATGGCGGCCGAGAACCGTCTGAAACTCCAATTCCAGAAGAACTCCAGTTCCAGGGGAATCTGACACCCTCTTCTGACCTCCGTGGCATTGCACGACACAGGTGCACAAACCTTCATGCAGACAATACATTCATACACATACAGAAATAAATAAAAAATTAAAAAAAATAAGTTAAAAAAGATATGAATATGTACCTTCCACTGTATATACAGTAATTACAGAGTCTGAAAATAAGTGGCAGGTCGATTCTACAGCTGGAGATTTGCATTATGACAACACAGTTGCTTTCAGATAAAAAATAATAAATAAATAAATAAATAAATATAACAATAATGTTATTCAGCTTGTCTTTCAACTGGGAATTTGGTGTAAGCATCCACAAATGAGGGAAACCAGTCAACATTTGTTTTTCTGGGACTGTGTTACTTCACTTAGCACAATGGCTTCGAGTTCTATCCATTTACCTGAAAAGTTCATGATGTCATCTACCTAAGATATTTGTAAGTGATCGACTAGAGAAACCACTGTTCCAGAAGCATTTGATTTTTATCTCTTTTGTATAACATGGGATATATTATTTTTTTCCATGAGGAAGAAGTGAAGCAGGAGATTCTACAGGAAAACGTGCAACATTTTGGTTATTTCTGTTTTTTCACAAGCTGGGCCAGAGAGCTAGCTAAGGAAGCACCACACACCCACGTGGAGCTGGCTGCTCAGAGGCGAGGAATCTGCACCGGAGAGGTGAGTGCAAAACAAAACGCCAGCACAAACTGTGCTTCCAGCACATCCATTGCCAGAGTCGGCACAGGCGTGCCTTGTTTGAAAAAGTGAAACACTTGGTATGAAAAAGGCGGAGGCTGGAAAGACATGTTTAGACAACTATTTCACACTCTTGCTAAAGACATTAAGCTCTTCTCCAGAACCAAAAAGACGGAGTGGGGATCAGCCTTCTGTCTAAATGTCAAAGAGCACTGACACTCAAATGCTGTTTTATAAGTGCTCACTAGATAGGACTGTGTTTACTATTTTGTCACCTGTTGTTAGTTGGGAAGTTCCAGAGGACTGGGAATTGTCTTGTTTGTAAAGTTATTTGCTCAACTGGGTCAAATACAATCTCGTATTAGGAAAGTGCAGTTCTGGGTGTTCCTCTGTGTTTTGTTTGTTTGTTTGTTTGTTTGTTTGTTTGTTTGTTTGGCTTTCTGAGAGAGGGTCTCCCTGTAGCCCCAGCTGTCCTGGAACGCACTCTGTAGACTAGGTTGGCCTTGAACTCACAGAGATCCATCTGCATCTGCCTCCCAAGTGCTAGGATTAAAGGCATGTGCCACCACGCCTGGCTTTAAAGATGGTTCTTAGCCACCATGTGGGTGCTAGGAATCGAACCCAGGTCCTCTGCAAGAGCAGTCAGTACTCTTAACCGCTGAGCTATCTCTCCAACCCCCATGTTTGCTTCTTAGAAACAACACAAATGGATTGTCACTTTTTGTTAAAGCCACAACTTTTGAAAATATTTGTTAACTAATCCAACACTTATTAAGGCACAATTGCATTCACTAAAGAAAATGAAGTTTAATCAGAAATAAACTAAAAATCATAATTCAGAAATCACTGCTAACTACGATTAAAATTACTGCATGAATTTTTCCACTTCTACATGTTATTATGAAATTGACATTTTTAATGGATGATGTGTATCTTTATATGTTTTACTCTGTTTACTTTTGTTCTATTGCAAGGATGCGTCTGAGATGATAAAAGTTTTATCTTTATAATTTATTATTATGAATGTATATTAGATAAATAAAAAGATGCCAGGGGCAGAATAACAAGAAGTAGGAACCCACCACCCGCAGAGAACCCAGATCTGGGTCCCAGCACCCATATGGTGGGTAGCGATTGCCCTAGTCCAGTTTTGGGGACCACCTCCTTCTGGCCATCCCCTGACATGGGTACCCTTATAGACAAATAAGCAAAACAATCATACCTGAGTTAAAAAAGAATAAAAGTCATGATCAGTCCAGTTGATTTTCTTCTCTCCTCTGCAAAGGTAACCACAAACCTATAAACTCAAGTACCTAAAGAATTTTTACTCTTATTTCACTGATATTGAATTTCACATAAAAAATGTATCTTGCCTTTTTCAATCAATCTGATTTTTTTTCAGATCTGCTTATGCCAAGGCCCTGCCTATAGTATCAGTTATGCTTATTGCTGGGTAACATGCTGTTTTATAAATATGTCACAGATTATTTTTCCACCTATCAGGTGTTGGGCATGTTTACAACAGTTCTCTGAGCTAGTGTGGAAGAAGCCTTCTAGAACCAGAAGTGAAACTGAGGAAATGAAATCATAATGGGTTATAGATATCCTCTAATTGTATATATGTTGTCAAATTATTTGCCCACTTCTTGTACAATTGATAGGCTTTGGCATTAAAATATCTTAATTCTGGGGCTGGAGAGATGGCCTAGCGGTTAAGAGCGCCGGCCGCTCTTGCAGAGGACCTGGGTTCGATCCCCAGCACCCACATGGTGGTCGAGAACCGTCTGAAACTCCAATTCCAGGAGAACTCCAGTTCCAGGGGAATCTGACACCCTCTTCTGACCTCTGCGGCATTGCACGTCACGGGTGCACAAGCTTGCATGCAGAGAATACATTCATACACATACAGAAATAAATAAAATTTAAAAAAATTTAAAACATCTTAATTCTTTAAATAATTTCCACCTTAAATATTTTTTCCTATTATACAAATACAAAATACATCATAGTTTTGCAATGTGGTTTAAATGGTCATTTTTTAAAATTTTTATTTATTTTTTTTATATGTATGAATGTACTTTCTGCATGTAGGTTTGTGCACCCGTGTAGTGCAATGCTCTGGAGGTCAGAAGAGGGTGTCGGATTCCCTTGGAACTGGAGTGAAAGATGGTTCTTAGCCGCCATATGGGTGCTGGGGATCGAACCCGGGTCATCTGCAAGAGAAGTCAGCGCTCTTAACTGGCCATCTCTCCAGCCCCTAAATGGTCACTTTTATGATTGGTAGTGAAACTGACCACATCACATTTGTGATTTATTTGAGGTTTTATTTGCATTGGCTGAATATGTTTTACCCATTTCAAATTTATTATCATTTACTATACAAGCACGCACAAATACATATCTGCATGTCTCATACATATACATTACAGATACATGTGAATCTTTTGTTATACCACTGCAAAAATCTTTGGGTTTCTGACATATATTGAATATATATATATATATAGAGAGAGAGAGAGAGACCTTTTAGAGTTAGTATAGTTAAATTATTAATCTTTTTATGTTTGTATTTTTATGTTTTCATTAAGATTAAAACACTGTAGTGATAAAATACGTTTGCATATTTTAAATGTTTTGAAGTCATGCTTCTCACATTCAGATCTTTATTACAGCAAGAATTGAACTATGTTTCAATATGTAGTAAAGATATAGTGCTCATTCATCCATAGTGTATCCATCTCCAAATGTAGGTTCTTGTCCCCACTAACCTGCAGCACCTTCTCTGACTTAAGTTTCTGAATCTGTATGGATCTGGTTTTAAGGTTCTTCTTTTCTTCAATTACTCAGCTTATTTAAATCTACTAGTGTCATCTTAATTACTATAGCTTCATAATGAAATTTGATCACCATGCCTGATTATCTTTGAAATTTCTTGATTCATACATAAATTTTAGAACCGAGTTCTAAAATTATATAAAAAACACACTAGTATGTAGGGTACAGCTGAATCTGTAAATTAACTTCAGAAGAATTGTCATCTACTATATTAAGTCCTCAATTATTTAAAACTAAGTTACTATTTCATAAGCTTCATGATTTTTCCTAGAAATGTGTCTTTAGAAAATACATGGTCTTATTGAATATATTTTTACATGTTAACACCAATTATTACATATTAATGGGACTCAGTGGGTTATTTCCATATATATATCATCAATATTCTCCAGGTCTGCCCGTTTCCTGCAAATGACAGAATTTCATTCTTATGGCTAATAATTACCCAGTGTGGCTATGTGCTCTACTCTCTTCATCTGCAATCTGATGGCCATCTGGGCCAATTCCACATCTGAGCTGTTGTTAACAGTGCTTCAGTAAAGGTGAGGGCACGGTGGTCTCCTGCTGATTTCATTTCCTTTTAATCTTTTCCCAAAATGGGATCCCTGGGTCGCATGGTAGTTTTATTTTTAGTATTTGAGAAACTCCCTTACTGCTCTGCATGATGGCTGTATGAAGTGCCATTTTTAACAACTGTGTACAGGAATTCCTTTCTCTCTATGACCACACCAGCATTTGTTAAGTTCTGTGAATTTTAATAATAATTATTCTGAGATAATATCTCAGTGTAATTTTAATTTGCTATCCTTGGTAGTTAATGATATTGAGAATTCATTCACACATTTTGGGCATTTGTATTTATTCCTATGGGGAAGTGACTATTTAGATCATTTGTTCATATGTTAATAATTGAGTCCTTATTTTTTTTTTTTTTTGTTCTGTTGAGTTCCTCACAGACTCTGAATATTAGCTCTCTGTGAGATGAATAGTTGGCAAACATTTTCCCCACTTGGCAGGTTATCACTTCATTCTGTATATTGTTTTCATTGCTGGATAGACACATTTCAATGTGATTCAATTGCTATTTATATTTGTTTCAAGTTCTTTGGGGATCTTACTTTTAAGACCATTGTTTCTTAAATGTCACCCACATATCTTTTGCTAATACATTCAGTTTTACATTTACGGCTTTGTTCTATCTTGCACTGATTACTGTACAGAGTGAGAGATAGGGTCATGTCTCAGAGATAGGTCTCCACGTCTAATGTGAAAACACAGTTTTATGAACACCAATGGTTGGAGGCTGTCCTTTCTTCAGCACATGTTCTTGGCATCTTTGTAGACAATTCCCTCCCTGATTTAAATACATGTTAAATACGTTAAATACATTAGAAATAAAATACTTTATTTCTAAGTTCTCTCTTATGTTCCATTGGTCTACGTATCTGTTTTGACCCCTGTGTCATGCTGTTTGGAGTACTGTGGCTCAGTGGTATGTCCTAAGGTATTACTTTTACTTCCTTGCTTTTCTTTGTGATTATTTTGGTTTCAAGGCTCTTTTCTGCTTCCATATGAATTGTGGGTTCTTTTCTAGTTTGGTAGAGAATATCCTTAATAATTTCATGGTGATTGCACTGGGTTTGTGTGTTCTGTGTAATACAGGCATTTCAACAATCTAAATTCTTCTGATCTATGAACATGTGGGGTCTTTCCATCCTTTTATGTCTTCAAGTTCTTTCATCAGTGTTGTGTAATTTTCATTATAGAGTTCTTTCACTTTCTTGCTTGTTTACTTTTAGATATTTTATTTTTATTTTTTATAGCTATTGAGAATGAAATGGCTTTCATGATTCATATCTGAGCAAATTCACAGCTGATGTTTAGAGAAGATATTGATTTTTCATATGCTGATTTTTATATTTTGCTACCTAACTAAACTTGTTTCTAAATTCTAGTGGTCTTTTAGTAGGCCTTATTTCTGAAGTATAGTCTTGCAGGGTATAGTAGTCTTAGTTTGTAGTCATATATATTTTTTATACATTGGTCTTTATATTTTGCTACCTTACTAAATTTGTTTATAAACTCTAGTAGTCTTTTAAGTAAGCTTTATTTATCCTTTATATACAAAGGATAGCCTTGCAGGGTATGGTATTCTTAGTTGGTAGTCATTTTGCTTTGGAACTTGGAATACAGGAGCTAACTACTACTGATTTATAGGATTTCTGCTGAGAAATCTGCTGTACATCTAATGGGGATAGACTACAACATCACTTGGCACTGTTCTCTTGGCACTATTTCAGATTTTTAGAATTATTTTTCTTTACCTTCTACTTTTGGAAGTTTGAGAAAAATGTGTCATGGTGATTATTCCTTATCACGTCTATTTGGGATCTTATGGATAACCACACCTTCCCTAAGATTCGGAAATTTTCTGCTGTTATTTCATCAGACAGATTTTTCTGTCATTAATTTTTGTTCTTACCCTTTGACTCTCCAGAATATGAGTACTTTTCCATTTAACAGTACCACAATGGTCTTGAATGCTCTTTTCCCTTCCATTTTATTTTTTTAATTTTTTAATTTATTTCTGTATGTGTATGAATGTACTGTCTGCATGCAAGTGTGTGCACCCATGTCGTGCAATGCCGCGGAGGTCAGAAGAGGGTGTCGGATTCCCCTGGAACTGGAGTTCTCCTGGAATTGGAGTTTCAGACGGTTCTCAACCGCCATGTGGGTGCTGGGGATTGATCCCAGGTCCTCTGCAAGAGCAGTCGGTGCTCTTAACCGCTAGGCCATCTCTCCAGCCCTGCAATTGGAATTTCAGACGGTTCTCGGCTGCTATGTGGGTGTTGGGGATTGAACCTGGGACCTCTGTAAGAGCGGTCGGCGCTCTTAACTGCTAGGCCATCTCTCCAGCCCTCCCTTCCATTTCATTCTTTTTACTTTCTTATTTTTTTTTTAATTTTATTACAATTGTTGAATTTTTAAAAATATTTTCTTTTTAAAAAATTTTTATTTAATTTTGTATATGTATGAATGTACTGTCTGCATGCAGGTTTGTGCACTCATGTTATGCAATGCCATGGAGGTCAGAAGAGGGCATCGGATTTCCCTGGAACTGGAGTTCTCCTGGAATTGGAGTTTCAGACGGTTCTCAGCCGCCATGTGGGTGCTGTGGATCGAACCCAGGTCCTCTTAACTGCTAGGCTATCTCTCCAGCCCGTTTTGTTTTTGTCTAACTAGTATATCTCAAAACACCTGCTTTCAAATTCAGATAGCCTTTCTTTTACTTGATCTAGGTTATTGTTGAAACTTTTATCTGTAATTTTATTTAACACACTGAGATCTTCATTTCTAAGATTTATGTTTGGATATTTCAGATTTTCTAGCTCTTTTCTATATTTCTCATCTGTTTCCTGCATAATGTTTCTGACTTCATTGAATTCTTTGTATTATCTTGGATCTCACTGAGACAGAGTCTGTTAGTAGTAAAGTCAGGTAGCAGATTCCATGGTATTCTGTCTCACTATAATGTCATCCTACCTCTCTGAATCTCACAAGCTTCCAATATTTCTCTTGCTGATTTCTAGTATTCTCCCATGGTTTCTTCCTTTAAAATGCAGTGATACACACTTTGTTGTTGTTGTTCTTTATGGAGGAGGAAGTGAGTGCCCGATGACCCTCTTCGGCCATCTCTGACCCCCTGCTAATACTTTCAGTTCTTTTTCTTCTGATCATCTTTAACAAATTGTTAAGTGTGTAGAATAAGAAGCCAGAAGATTTTCACAGGTTTCAATATTGTCCCCTCTGCTCCCAAGCTCACAGAAACTCCACACACATGTCACGTCTACTTCTAGGTTACACATCATTCCAGAATTAGAATTACATTTGCCATGTTTTATTTCTAGATAAATAGTAAAAGTACTTAAAATTTTTATTTACTTTATATCCTGAAACTTTGATGAATACTTATTAACAAAATGTAGTTGTGTGCTATCTTACTTAGGAGAGTTTTGTTTCTTTCCTTTAACATTAAGTACTATGAAAGTGGATTTACAGAAGGCCCTTATGCAGATTAAGGAATTTCCCATCTATTGCTCTTGTGCTAATCACTTTATCATGAATGGGTATTGAATCAAATTTTATTTAATGACTAGTTTTGATGTATCTATAAGATAAACTACATTTCCTTTTTTTAAATTTTTTTAATTTTATTTATTTCTGTATGTGTATGAATGTACTGTCTGCATGCAGGTCTGTGCACCCGTTTCATGCAATGCCGCGGAGGTCAGAAGAGGGTGTCGGATTCCCCTGGAACTGGAGTTCTCCTGGAACTGGAGTTTCAGACGGTTCTTGGCCACCATGTGGGTGCTGGGGATTGAACCCGGGTCCTCTGTAAGAGCGGTCGGTGCTCTTAACCGCTAGGCCATCTCTACATTTCCTTTTTAAATCTCTTAATATCATGAAATATTAAGCCATTCCCACATGCTGGGTGAAAAGTTAAATGGTCACAATTAAGGCAGCATTTTCATGTATGGCTGCATTTAACACACTGTTATTTGTGTGTATAGTCCTAAGTTCAGCCTGTTGTTCATTCTCCCTCTTCTCGCTGTTCTCATGTAAAGGTTATTCATTATATCCTCTGAGTAATATTCTTTTACTCCAGCATCTCCTGAGATCACATTCTGATGTTGAGTATCTAATAGTTATTTCATCATTTTTCCTTATACTACAGCTGTCTGCTTGCTTAAAAGTCAAAATAATTGGTTGTTTTTCTTTAAACCTAATGATTATGGCAAAAAAATAGATTTTGTTGAATTAGCACAGAAAAACCCTTTGCTAAAATCATCTTTTTATGACATAAAGAAAACCTTAGCAAGTAACATGCGATAAAACTTTCTCATTCTGAGAAAAGGCATCTCCAAAATGCCCATAGATGTGTCCTAGTTTGCTTTCTGATGCTGTGATAAATCACTGATCCAAAGAAACTTGGAGAGGAAAGGGTTTATTTCAGGTTACAAGTAACAGTTCATATTTGAGGGAAATCAGAACAGGAACTCAGGGTAGAAATGTGGAGACAGCAACTGCATCAGAGACTCTGGAGGAACACTGTTTACTGCCTTGGTCCTTTTCCTCTGGGGTGCTACCAGAAGCTGGGGGTGGCCCTTCCTACATCGATCAAGGCAATTAAGACAATTCCTCAGTTGAGGCTCTCTGTTCAGGTGATTCTAATCTGTACCAAGTTAACATTAAAACCAACTATCATAGAGAGTATCATATTTAATACTTAAAAACCTAATTCATTGTTTCTAAGATCAGGAACAAGAAAAGACCGACTTATCTTACAATGTCTATTTAACACTTGTACTGGGGTCCTGGACACAATACCACAAGAAAAGGAAAGGTACGACATCCAGATTAGAAAGGAGAAAAATAAAACTAACTCTGCTATAGATAAGATTTTGTATGTAGAAAATTACAAAATATCTACTGAAGAGTTTGAGTTAATAAACAAGCTCAAGAAGTTTGCAGACTGTAAATTGATATGCCAAAAGCATTATTTTTCCAATATACTATCAATCAACACACCAACAGGAACTAGTTCATTTACAATTTCAGGCAAGGATATACTAAGTATACATTCAACTAAAGTAAGGACAAAAGTTGAGCACTGATAACTACAAAGTATAGATATAAAGACCTTCATAAACACAAAAATCCTATGTTCATAGATTAGAAGGTATAATATTGTTAAGATGTTAATCCTCCCAGAATCTAGAGTCAATGAAATCCCTAAAAAAAAAAAAAAAGAAATCCCTGATAAAATCTCAGCTGCCTTTTGAAAAGAGAAATTGACATACTGGCTCTAAAATTCAAAGGAATTCAGACTAGCTAAAGCAATATTGAAATATAAGAAGGGATCTCATGCTCTCAAATTTCACAACTTGTTACATACCTACAGCAGTGAAGACTAAGAGCTCCTGGATCAGTGTGCATCTAGGTCAACAGAACTGAAGTGAGAGCTCAGAAATAATCTCTCACATTTATAGTAAATTGATTTTTTCAGCAAGGGAGCCAAGAGAGTTCAGTAAAGAATATTCTTTTCAATAAGTGGTTCCAGGACAGCTTGAAAGCCACATGAAGAATTGAAATCTGACCACACTGGTTGTCACACACAAACATTAACTCTAATGGGATCATAGAAATTAAACAGCAACACTAAGAATATAAAATTCTCTAAAAAATCTGGGAAAATCTTCACAACTTTTTATTTCACTGTAATTTCCTAAGACATTCAGACATATTGAGTTATACAGTTTTTATTTTTATTTTATGTGTGCATTGCCTGCATGTATCTCAGTGCACCCATGCTGTGCAAAGCCCTCGGATTCAGGTGTTGGATCCCCTGGAATTGGAGTTACAGATAGTTGTTAGCTGCCATGTGGGTGCTTAGAATCAAGCATGGGTCCTCTTCAAGAGCAGCTAATGCTCTTTACTGCTGCACCCTGAATTGCACACTTTAAAGCTATAACATACCAGGAATGTGAAGTGTATCTCGATGAAATTGTTAAAAGAATCCGGATGGTGTTTATTGTAATCAGTCTCTCAGCTATACATCTGCCCAATCAGCATGTTGTTCTCCTAGAAACTTCCTTGAATTTTTGACTTCAGAAATTGTTTTGAAATGGAAGTCTGGAAATACTGTAAGCTAAAGATAGTCAGATATAGTGTGAGATCCTTAGATATTGCAGTATTTAGATTGTATGCAGAACTTTAACTTGGGATTCTCCAAGCTTTAAGACACAGAAATAATAAAAGTCACTTAAACAAAACAACAATAAAAAGAAATTAACAACTGTAAATATACTTTTTGTTTAGGGACAGCTGTAACCAGATGTCCTGCCCCTCCTTTGTGTTTCCTTGGGGGATGCGACTGTTGGCTTTGTGTAGGAATGCTGAACATCTGAACTCAAGTCCTTCTATCTGCATAGGTAATCTCTTTAACCACTACCTGCCTTAGGCACGGATTTTACAAGCTGCAACTCAGTGATTTTAGTTTGAACTGTACTCGGAGTACTGTTAGAAAGAAAGCTTCTGTTTTCTTTAACTGCTTATGAATCATGGGATATTTTTTCTGATTCAATCATGTGGAATTACCAGGTCATCCATGAAATCAAACTGGGACCTGTGCTTGGTACTGGCTAAGAAGTGCTTTGACTAGTCCCACCAAGGACACATGTCTACTCCTGGAAGAAAGTACAGGGGGCATGGTCCCCAAGAAAGGAGAGTGAGGCTCATTAGTAGATGTGACAATGCAGGGAGCTGAGCACATGAAACCACTGTCACTAAAGGACGTTTAACTTTTACTGTTAGTTGCTGTGCTGGCCAGAAATATTATGCATTCTTTTTTGGCAGAAAATCTCTGTCGTTAAGTAATCACCTTGCTCATTATCCTGAGCCTTCCAGAGTCCTACTTGAGGGTGCATATGACTTTGTTAGATAGAAGCTCCAGAAATCATTGACTTTCACCTGCTTTAAACACAAAAAGCCAGAGAATGATTGGTCTTCCCCTCACCCATATTCTCCTGTGCCCATCCCTTTGCTAGAGGCCTGGCTGGAGTGCCCCCTTTATTAATTTTCACTCCTGTTCATCTTTGTTGTTTTTTTTTATCAGAACCTTTAAACCAATGTTGTTTAATATACACATATTTACTTTTACTAAGTCCTAAAACACCATGTAACCTGTGGACAGAGTCTGGGCAAAACTGGATACTTGTTGAACTCACGTCAATTAAATATGCATTAATTGACTATACACCCGTGTCCCTCTCCCACCCCTCCCACCCCTCCCAATTCACCATTTCAGTCAGTTTTCTGATGCAGTCTTTCTGTTGTTGTTCTTTTAATATGCATTCCTCTCCACAAGAAATATTTACAACTGGGTTATAGGCACTAGCATCCACAGATGAAGGATACCGTTCATCGTTTGTTTTTCTGGGACTATTACTTCACTTAATATAATATCTTCTAGCTCCATCCATTTACTTGCAAAGTTCATGATGTTGTCTTTCTTTACTGCTGCATAGAACTCCATTGTGTACATGTACCACATTTTCTCTATCCACTCATCAGTTGAGGGGCATTTGGGTTGGTTCCAGCTTTTTGCTATTGTGAACAGAGCTGCAATA
>VZQC01013314.1:1180212-1249209 GCA_009823505.1 Rhizomys pruinosus | reverse complement strand
CCCCCCCCAAATTATAAAGGCCTTTTGCCTATAAGTGGGATATATGCAAGGAGAAAGGCAGTAAGTCCCTGTTGTCAAAGACCTGGTGTGAGCATGAAAAAATGTTATGAGACGTCACTTGCTAATGTACAACTGGCCTCTGAAATGCCAGAGAGTATAAAGCAATACAGCAAAATATTGGTCTCCTTGAGACAAGCAAGACTCCTGTTCATCTTTGTAATTGGTTTGTGCTTCCTCCTAGCAAACCAGGAACCCAGACAGGGTCAGGACCCAGACACTCTGCAGGCCTCTAACTAAGCATCTGCTCCCTTCCTTGACAGTCTCTTTTTTCCATTAGACACAGAGCTTCCTGTTCAAAGGGCTTACAACTTGGTTTTTAAACATCCCCAGAGCCCATCACAATCTATGGTATACAGTAGGCCTTCAGCTATTCAGTAAGTATATATTGAATAAGTAGGATTGGTTCAAGATAATCTGATGTGTAAGAAAATTAGATGATAAAATTTAGATGTGAAAGTTATTCAGAAATGAACTGATATAATCAAAGAGGCTCCTGGACAGGAACTGAAGAGCAGAAATCCAAATACCAGACAAAGTAGAAAAAAAAATAGGTGTCACTATTATTTAAGCTGTAGAAAGAAAGAAATATCTTAATGTTTTTAACAATAAAATGGATCATTCTCTTACAATTTGCCGGGTGGAAAGCTATCACCAAAAGCTATTATGTTTTTCTCAGTAAAAGTCTCAATTATCTCATAAATAATGACAGCCTTTGTTTGAATAGCACTTTAACATTTGAAAAATTCTGGCTATAAAATCTAATTCTCTCATTCAGCAAATATGCACTGAGGGCCTACAAAAGACAGCTAGTATGTGGAGTCCAGAGATAAATAAAACCTGGCCTCTAATTTCAAGGACCTTCCAGCCTAGCTATTATAGAGGATTTTATAATACATCACTAAAAATCATTCCAAAAAATAGGTATGAACTCAGGGTGTGATTATCCAAAGGAGATGCCAAATTTTCTTGGGGGGGGGGAATGAGAAGCTTCACAGGGAAGTCTAGGGGTCGGGGGGCAGGTGGGGAGCTATTTTATATCATCAGGAGAACTTGGTAAATTTCTGAATGAAATGATGAGAATGTTTTCATAAAACAGTGGAAGATGATTACTCTTTTTGCCTGAAAGTATAGTCTCTATCTCCTCCACATGGTTGAAAGAATGGAGAAAAGTGAAACTGAGTAGGACTTAGGAGGCTAGGTCAGAAAGGGGATGGAGGTTTCCTGTTTTGTCAGAATGCCAGAGCTGGGAGTCACCAGCCACGCTGGAAGTCCATTTACTGGGAGGGTCTCATGCTGAGAAAACCATTGGTAGAACTTCAGTTGAGACCCCAGCTCAACCTCCATCCAGCAGCAGTGATAGTCATTCTTTTAACAGAGCTGTATTGGGCATTTAGCATTCTTAGGCCATCAAATGTTTACAGTTTGGCTCTGCTGATGTCTTTCTGAAATCCTCTGAGAGATCTAACAAAGACCTACTCGGCTGAGCCACATCAAATCCTGAGAGATCCAACAAAGACCTACTCAGCTGAGCCACATCAAATCCTGAGAGATCTAACAAAGACCTACTCAGCTGAGCCACATCAAATCCTGAGAGACCCAACAAAGACCTACTCAGCTGAGCCACATCAAATCCTGAGAGACCCAACAAAGACCTACTCAGCTGAGCCACATCAAATCCTGAGAGACCCAACAAAGACCTACTCAGCTGAGCCACATCAAATCCTGAGAGATCTAACAAAGACCTACTCAGCTGAGCCACATCAAATCCTGAGAGATCCAACAAAGACCTACTCAGCTGAGCCACATCAAATCCTGAGAGATCCAACAAAGACCTACTCAGCTGAGCCAATCCTGAGAGACCCAACAAAGACCTACTCGGCTGAGCCACATCAAATCCTGAGAGATCCAACAAAGACCTACTCGGCTGAGCCACATCAAATCCTGAGAGATCCAACAAAGACCTACTCGGCTGAGCCACATCAAATCCTGAGAGATCCAACAAAGACCTACTCGGCTGAGCCACATCAAATCCTGAGAGATCCAACAAAGACCTACTCGGCTGAGCCACATCAAATCCTGAGAGATCCAACAAAGACCTACTCGGCTGAGCCACATCAAATCCTGAGAGACCCAACAAAGACCTACTCGGCTGAGCCACATCAAATCCTGAGAGATCCAACGAAGACCTACTCGGCTGAGCCACATCAAATCCTGAGAGATCCAACAGAGACCTACTCGGCTGAACCAAATCAAATCCTGAGAGATCTAGCAAAGACCTACTCAGCTGAGCTACATCAAATCCTGAGAGATCTAACAAAGACCTACTCAGCTGAGCCAATCCTGAGAGACCCAACAAAGACCTACTCGGCTGAGCCACATCAAATCCTGAGAGATCCAACAAAGACCTACTCGGCTGAGCCACATCGAATCCTGAGAAATCCAACAAAGACCTACTCAGCTGAGCCACATCAAATCCTGAGAGATCTAACAAAGACCTACTCAGCTGAGCCACATCGAATCCTGAGAGATCTAACAAAGCCCTACTCAGCTGAGCCACATCAAATCCTGAGAGACCCCACAAAGACCTACTCGGCTGAGCCACATCAAATCCTGAGAGATCTAACAAAGACCTACTCAGCTGAGCCACATCAAATCCTGAACAAAAATAAAATGCCTGTTTTGACCCACTAAGTTTTGGAACTTGAAGTTCCTTTAAGTAAAGGCAATGGCACAGATGTTGTTTCTGACAGTCTAGTGTTGTTTTCCTCTTATTTTGGTGATGGAAGTATGACAGTCTTCTACGTGGGGATCTTATTCTTATGACACAAAGCTCAAGTGTGGGGGGACCACCTGGATGTGCTCCTAGATCTGGCTGTGTACTTTCTGTTAGCTGTGTTCTTCTGGGTCAGAAAAAGTTGAGCACATGACTAACAGCACCTAGTAGGTGAAGATGCCCCTTGGTGTGAATATAAAGGTAACACCTAAGTAGGTGCCAGTGAGCCAAAAACTGCTAGGGAAGATTCATTATTGAATGAGAAGAGCCCAATCAAGAATACAGTCACTATGGACAGAGAGAGAGCGAGCTTCCTAATGAGACAATTTTGAGTCTTTGGTTCAAGAGATACCTATGCTGACAGAGCCCTTCACAGCTTCCTAAACCACTGCTATTCTTGATTAAGCTGATTTGAGAGGTACTTCTGTCACATGATCTAAAAATTCCTATCTGTAACATCAAGGTCATGGTGATCTTGTACCCTGGGATGGTAAATGTATACTTTATAAATGATCAAGAGTCAGATAATGATGTTAATCAGGAATAAGATGATAAAATATATACTTCAGCAAGATAACTGTCTGCAGTGAGAAAAAAAGGACTGATTTTGACAGTAGATGAGGAGCAGACTTTGAGGATAAAGCACTACACACATCTGGTGAGAAAAATCATGAAGCCTAAGCTGACATGGCTTGGCTAACAAAGACAGGAAATTTGAGATACATAAACCAGGAAATTAACAGAATTGTTAGACAGCGTGAGGGATAGCTTTAGTGTCAACTTGACCATACCTGGGTTGAGGCAGCCTCAATTGGGAGAATTGTCTCCATTGGATTGGCTTGTGGCCATGTCTGTGGGGTATTTTCTTGATTGTTGAGCAATGTGGGAGGGACCGGCCTATCGTGGGTGGTGCCACCCCTGGGCAGGTTGTGCTGTATTGTATAAGAAAACAGGCTGGGCATGGGCCAGAGGAGCAAGCCAGTAAGCAGCATTCCTCCATGACCTGTGCTAAAGATCCACCCTCCAGTTTCCTGCCCCGAATTCCTACCTTGGGGTCCCTAAGTGATGAACTGTGACGAGGGAGATGTAAGCCTTATAAACCCTTTCCTTCCCAAGTTGATATTGGTCAGAGTGCTTTGTCACAACTGAAGGCAAACTAGAACAGACAGGTTGGATTTTGGGGTAAATAAGATCTAGAAAACAAAGATGGTCTCTAGATTTCAGTCTTAAATACTGCTGGATTACACAGGATTACAGAAAGAACATTAACACCATTTTATATGATGTCACCCAGACTCAGAGAAGTTAGATGACCTATCCATGGTTTCACACCAAAAGCTAGGCTAAGCAGGCATTCAGAATTCAAGTCTTCTGTTCTTTCTGTATTCTGTACAGAATGCCAAGTATATTATATTCCCTAGAAGTCAGTCATGCACATGGTCTGAGGACAGCAATACCATTTATGATTTATACTGTCTTTTGCCAAGTTTGTGTTGCTGTGAAAAAAACTTCTGCAGCAGGGTGTTTGTACTGTTCCTGCTTTCTTGGCTGACTTACTGGGGTTTATGAAAGGGGCAGGTGACTGTCCTTCCAGCCTTTCTGTATTTAAGCTTTGGATGCCCATTACAGATACAGAAGCCTGAGGAGGAGGAAATCTATTTCCTGAGATGGAATATTGATTTGTACTAAAGATCAAAAGGCTGAAGCTTTTCAATACGTTCAGCAAGGCTTGGAGGTTTTGCACAGGGGAGAAGGAGAAAGGCAAGTAGGAAGGGGAGGAGAGGCCTCATTAGGAAGAGAGTTAACAGGAAAAGTTGGTTTAAAGGCAGGCGTGAAATGGTTTTGAACCCTGAAAAGGGGATCAGAGAATAACAGCAGGTAGCCGAGCCCTGAATGGCCTTTGTCATGCATTCAGTTTGAATGTCTTGGTTGTTCTCATTCTTCACAGTTTTTAGAATATTTGAGCATGTTTTGTATATATCAAAGAAATGTTTGATTTTTTTCCTAATGATGTTACATTTTAAAGACTTTTTTTTAATTTTTAATTTTTTTTTAATTTTATTTCTGTATGTGTATGAATGTACTGTCTGCATGCAAGTCTGTGCACCCGTGTCGTGCAATGCCGCGGAGGTCAGAAGAGGGTCTCGGATTCCCCTGGAACTGGAGTTCTCCTGGAATTGGAGTTTCAGACGGTTCTCGGCCGCCATGTGGGTGCTGGGGATTGAACCCAAGTCCTCTGCAAGAGCGGTTGGCACTCTCATAAAGACTTTTACTATCTTTAAACCACAATTACTTTGTGAAACAGGTTGGTGAGTTTTAAATGAGATGCTAGCATAATGTACCTCTCCTGGTAGTGGTGAAGAAACTGCACAGTTGGTTCTCTGTTACGACAAAACATCCCATCTCCCTCAGAACAATTGTAATTTAAATCTCTATTGGGAACAGAAAACTGCCTAAACTGTCTACCAGTGTATATTTAGTAAATATTAGGAAAGAAGGACATCCAACATCATGATATTTTGGTAATGAAGAACCAAGGCTCTCCAGAGCTGAGTGGTTTGTGACAGGTTGTGTAGCTATCAAGGAGGGGGGAGGTAGGGGGCTTGCCCCCTCCCCCAGGTGAGATATGCAGGATATCAACCAGTGCAGCAGCCTTTCAATCTCCACTGAACACAGTAATGTCTGTAAAATGAGAAAGCTGATAAGTAGACTTGAGAAAGTGCTCCCCAAGAAAAGACTATGAACAAAGAGGAAGGGAGGGGTCCTGCTTGAGACTGCAGATGGAACATCTGTAAGACTGTGGCTTCCCAGGGACAAATCAGAAGTGCTGCAGAGGCTGGGGGCAGGTGCAAAGTTCCTAAACCTTGGATAGGGTGAATTTCTTCTGAACTGACTCCTTTATTCATTACCTGTGTGACTCCATGCAAGTTGTTTATTTCTCTGAGCCTGATCTTCAAATCTAAAATGAAATATCTTCTTTTTAGCGTAAAATAAGTATTCTTTATAAAGCACTCATCTAGTCCAATTTCATAGGAAACACTCAATAAACCAAAGTATTGGTGCTTTATTTGGAAGCAAGCCTTAGGTAAACCTCTTATCTGTGGAACAAGGCTGCATGGAATTACTCAAACAGTCATGTATGGTATTGCCAAAAGCTGTTGAAAATTGGAATAGTTTGACAAGTATGAAAATTAATTCTTTTAATTCAACTCTCCTGAATGAAAAGGTGATGTGGATCGCAAACTCTTGTAAACCTTTCTTGCTACTGTCTCCATCCTGAACCAAAGCTCAGTCTCAAGAGCGTGAGTCAGAAA
Organism: Rhizomys pruinosus; assembly: GCA_009823505.1. Classification (NCBI taxonomy): domain Eukaryota; kingdom Metazoa; phylum Chordata; class Mammalia; order Rodentia; family Spalacidae; genus Rhizomys; species Rhizomys pruinosus. The sequence continues at coordinate 1,243,062 of VZQC01013314.1, read as the reverse complement.
TTAGGCAATTGATGACTTACTTGAAGATTAACTACAGGTCAGAAACATTTGGCATAAATTTACTGATGAAATCAGTCCTCAGCTAGTGAGCACACATTAGAAGCAGCAGCATCATGGTCTGATTTGTCTAGAAGGTCTTGGGCTGAGAAGCAGACACTCGAGGTAAGGAGACAAAGCAGAGGCCCGTGTCTACTTGTTATAGACATAAGATATTTGCTAAATTTCATTGTTATTGAGGTCCTGGGTCAAGGACAGCTTGACCTAAAGTTAGCCATCATGAGTGTGTAACGTCACCAGAGTTACTGAAGCTTCCCACCAAGACTAGGATCTCCACAGACACCAATCCCTCCCCTGGACCAACTCCCTTACTGAGTCACTAACCACCCCAGCATCAGTGACTCAGTCCCTCTCCAGGTATTCCAAACCCCATCTCTCCTGGCACGCCTGACATATCAGAAAGTTTTGCTCACCTAAGAAGCTGCACAGCCCACTAAGCACCCCCTCCATGGTCATTCCTTGCCCCCAACCTCTATGGCGCTGACTTGCTCACAGACCTGCCCCAGATAGGACCTTGGTCAGTCATACTCCACCCGCCAGCCACCCCATTCAGTCCCTTTCACCAACCCCCTCCCTGTTTTCACCAAGACTTGGATCCCCACAGATACCAATCCCTTCCCTGGACCAAATCCCTAATCCTGAGTCACCAACCACCCCAGCACAGGCTGCTCAGTCTGTCTCCAGGTATTCCGAACCCCATCTCTCCTGGCACACCTGATATGCCAGAAAATTTTCCCCACCTAAGAGCCTGGTAAGTCAAAGCTGGCACTTACTTCTCTCATCCTCCCCACCCTCATCCAGCCAGCCTGGGACACAGGCAGACACCTAGTTTTCCACCTTAGACCTCTGATCTATATTTCTAACTGAAACTGGCTAAACACTCTAGCACAGACCCACTAAGCACCCGTTTGGTGGTCCTTACCTGCCCCAACCTCTCTTACCCTGTCCTGCCTCTCAGACCTGCCCCAGGGAGGACCTTGGTAAGTCAGACCCTGCCCACTTGTCACCCCATTTAGCCCCTCTTTCTCATCCAGATTAAGGTCCCAGCAGACACCAATTCCTCCCCCAAACTAAGCCTCTTAGCCTGCGTTGCCAACCACCCTAGCATAGCACCTCAGATAATCCCAACCCCAATCTTCCTTGACTCTTGATCTATTGCACAGTCTTGCCCACCTAGGAGTCAGAACAAAAAGTCACCAAGCTATACTAATAATACAAATATATCAAAACTCAATTAAACAAAAGCCAAACAGAAATACCTACTGGTCATATAACCAATAAAGAACATCCATATGCCCAAAGGAGGCACAAAAACAAATAATATGAAAAACCAAGAGACTATGACCCAGACAAAAGACACTCCCCCTCCAGAAGGGTGCTACAATTAAAACTATTCTGAGGAACAGCTGGACTCAAAATTTAAAAGAACAAAGAACTTAAAAGAAAACACAGACAACACAAAGAATTTGTGATTCAGCCTCAGGAATACACAAATATATGGCTTAATGAAATATCAAAAACAATTCATGACTTGAAAAGTGAATTCACAAAAGTGATAGAAATAGTGAGGAAAGCCAAACAGAAATCTGCATGAATTAAAAAAAAAAAAAAAAAACAATAAGCCAGTGGTTCGCAATAGCAGAAAACCTCACAAGTAGAATAAATTAAGCAGAAGGCAGAATATCAAGATTGGATGGTAAAGTTGAAGATATTGAGTCCTTAAGCAAAGAATATGTAAAATTAAAAAGATACAAGAATGGAATATTCAGGATATATGGGACAATAGGATAAGACAAAATCTAAGAATTATAGGGATACAAGAAGGAGAAGAATCTCAGGCCAATGGCATTGAACACATCTTCAACATGATTATAGAGGAAAATTTCCCAAAATTAAGGACATAACTACCTATAGAGATCCAAGAAGTACACAGAACGCCAACTAAACCTTACCAGAACAGAAAATCCCCACAGCATACCATAGTAAAAACATTAAATATACAGAACAAAGAAAGAGTACTGAAGGCTGTGAGAGAAAATCAAGTTACTTATAAAGGAAAGCCCATCAGGATCACAGCTGATTTCTCCTTGCAAATTATGAAAGCAAGAAGAGCATAGACCAAAGTATTTCCAGCTCTAAACTACCATAGATGCTAAACCCAAATGCTCTATCCAGCAAAACTATCTATCAAGACTGAAGGAGAACAGAAAAAATTTCAGGACGTGAATAGGCTATTAGAATTCATGTCTAGGGCTGGAGAGATGGCCTATCGGTTAAGAGCGCCAACCGCTCTTACAGAGGATCCGGGTTCGATCCCCAGCACCCACATGGCGGCCGAGAACCAATTCCAGGAGAACTCCAGTTCCAGGGGAATCCGACACCCTCTTCTGACCTCCACGGCATTGCACGACACGGGTACACAGACTTGCATGCAGACAGTACATCCATACACATACAGAAGATAAATAAAAAAAAAAAACAAAAAAAAAAAAGAATTCGTGTCTACCAAACCAGCCTTACAGAAAATACTTAAAACAATACAAAAGGACTCAAGACATGAACCGTTCATTATCCAAAAGGTTACAGAAAGAAAAACAGAGGGTATAATACATGTAATTTAAAATAGTTGCACAAATATGGAAAGAAATTAAAAACATCGATAGTATCCAATACACACCTTTTTCAACATACATTTAAATATCAATGGCCTGAACTCCCTCCTCAAAAGACACAGATCTAACAGAATGGACAAATGGAAGAAAACCCATCCTATCTTGTAGTCTTCACAGAAAACCTCATCCCACCTTCAAGGATGACACTATCTTAGGGAATGTGAAAGGGTGGAAAACATATATCCAAGCATAATAGCACTAAAAAGCGCGCATAGGTTGATTGCTAATTTAGTATCTGACAAAATAAAGCTTCAATTTAAAACTCTCATCAAAGAGATGAAAGAGGGTCACTTCAGTCTGATCAAAGGACACCAGTCTGCCAAGAAGATATTACAATCCATGAATATGCTATGTATGTACCAAATTCTTGGTGCACCCAATTTGTTTAAAACAGAGTACTCCAGAACCATCAATATATACACAGAAAGAACGCCTCAACTCATAATAGTAGGCACTTTAGTTACTCAACCCTCTTCAATAGATGTAGTAAACTCCTCCAGTCCAGCTGAAGAAGTTTGGTCCACAGCCCAGAAAAATAGGGTCGTGGCTTAACTGCGAAGATCACCAGACACCGAGAGTTAGGTGTAAAAGCGGGGCCAGGATTGTGAACGCTCTGTCAGACCTCTTTTTTTTTTTTTTTTTTTTTTTTTATAGCATGATACCTTATTGGTATCCCTTAGTATTTTGACCAAATTAAAGACATGACCCTACAAAGCCTTAAGTCCTGCACCCGACAAAACCCTGACTGTTACTTCCACAATTTGGTTCAACATGCAGGTGAACATTTTTCTGATTTTCTCATCAGGATCACCATGGCTGTTGATCACCGCTAGAGATGCCCCAATCAAAGACATCACCTGGGAAGGCATGAATTCCCACACCCGCAATGCTGTTGCATCAATATGCAATGAAGACCTTCAAATGGGTTGTTGCCACCCATGACCTTAACTCTGCCTCAGCTCCTTTTGAGGTGCTCATTGCCTCTTTACAAGATTTTGGCCCATAACAAACAAACGCGAACCTTCCAAGCTCCCTGTCTGTTGGGGATATGGCAAGAAACGTCACTTTATGCGAACTTTCCCAAATCCCTTCAGGAAACCCAACACTCCTTGCCCCAAATGTAGAAAAGGCTTCCTTTGGACCATAGATTGCAAATTGGCTCCCATTACATCCAACAAACATTCCTCAGCCCCTTTAGTTAAACAGAAAACTCCCCATATCCTTTGGACCCTGCCCATTTATGGCCACTCACCACAAATGACCATCAAGCTCGATGGCTTGCCCATGAAGGGTATTGTGGACACTGGGGATGATGTCACTATAATCAACTCCAATGACATGGCCTCCTCAAACTGGAGGTTCACAACCAGCCTGCCCATTAAAGGCATCAGCGGTCAACAGTCCACCTGACAAACTGTGTGTGACGTCATTTGGGAGGACTATGATGGTAATTCTGGCACCATTAAGCCCCTCATTGCTAACGTCATCCATACCCTTTAGGGAAGGGACATTCTGTTCAGTATAGGTGCTGCCCTTACAACTGACAATGGTGCCCTCCTCAAGGATATTATTGGCGAAGACAAATGTGGATTTTGGGGGAGGAATAACTCCTTCTCTGCTCCAGACCACTATCCCCAATTCTAAGGGCCACTGCTCTCCTGACTCCTCCCCTCGAGTGGGATACCATGGACCCCATCTGAGTTGAGCAGTGGTCTATCTTTGAAACTAAATTGTCCATTCTTAAATCCCTGGTAGATGAGCAGCTTGCCCTAGGACATATTGAACCCTCCATTAGCCCCTATAATATCCCTATCTTTGTCATTAAAAAGAAATCTGGCAAATATAGACTCTTGCAAGACCTCAGACAAATTAATCTACATATGAAAAAGATGGGCTATTCTTCACTCTGGCAATGACCATGTTTGCTTTCTCCATCCCAGTCCTGGATCTGTTCAACTTGGCGAGCTCCTTGCAATCACCCAGCCTTCTTCTCGGCAAAAGACACCCCTTTGAATATTTTCTCTGACAGTCAATATGCAGTACAGGCTCTCAATTCCCTCCCTTTCTCCACCATAAATGCCTCCAATTCCCCTTTGGACATCACTCTGCTCGCTGTCAAGGATCTTTTTGAGCATGTTCCCACCCACACAGGCCTGCAGGCTGCGATTGCTGAGGGCAATGCTCGGGTCGATCCCCTTATTTTATCTGCCCATCTACATCCCCTGGAACAGGCTCTCACACTCCATCAGCATTTCCATCTCTCCCCATGGTCACTTCATCGACTATACCCTGAGCTCTCTCTCTCCCAATGTAAGCACCTTTCCTATTCCTGCTCAGCATGCTCCCCCTTGGCCCCACTGGGCCCTCCAGCGCTCCAGTGCTAACCGGCGTGGTCTTGCCCCCAACTATGGCAAACAGATGTCACACACATTCCAACCTTTGGTAAGCTTAAATACATCCATGTAACTGTTGACACTTTCTCTAGGTTTATTTTTGCTGTTCCTCTGTCAGGTGAAACAGCATCTCACGCCATTAAGGTGTTGAAAATGGTTGTGCTACTCATAGGGATTCCTTGGGAACTCAAAACTGACAATGGCCTAGCATATACTTATGGTCCCTACAACACCTTTCTTTCCTCTTGGAACATTAAACACTCCACTGGTATCCCATATAATCCTCAGGGCCAGGCCATCAGTGAGTGGTCTCATCGCTCTATCAAGGAACATCTCTCTAGACTCAGAACTTTCCCTTCCCCTACAGATCCCCACCTCCTCCTTACAGAGACCCTCTTTACGCTCAACTTCCGCATGTTTGACAGACATGGAATTTCACCAGCTTATGAGCATTGGGGCTCCCTTCCCCGCCCCACCCCCCTCCCTCTTGTCAGATGGAGGGACCCTTTGTCCTCACAATGGAAGGGCCCCAACCCCCTATTAACACAAGGCTGAGGCCTTGCTTGTATCTTTCCAGAATCCTTAGGGAAGCCACTGTGGGTGCCCTCAAAAAAAGCATTCAACCCTGTTTGGACATGGACACTTGATCCCTGTAGCAGCTGTAGTTTGCTACAGGAGAAGAAGGGGATACTCTGGAAAGCCCCTGTGATGCCATCAAAAAACATTCAAGAAAAAGGGAATCCAACATTTTCATGCTTTGTGTTATGGTGACTGTCTTTCTGTGTGTCCAAGATTCATGTAGTCCTGTTCTTTGTGTGTCTAAGATTTTGTATGTAAAGTGTGTCTAGTGTCCTCTCGGTCTAAATCTTTGTGTGTGTTTATCAGTCATTGTAATTGTCTCATGTTGGTTCTGTCAAACAAAGTGACCATTTCAAGTTTCCATCCTGTATGTGCACAGAATTATTCATTTTGGCATGCCAGACTACATATGCACGTGCAAACTTTAAAATATGGATATTTATGCCATAGATACCTTTTTTATCAACTATTTACTACTTCTTTTGCATGCTCAACTAAAGTCCTAGGCAGTTGAATATTTAAATGATTTTTAATTGATTTTTAATGATTTAAATGGTTTTTGTTATCTAGGTCTGGTCCAAGATGTGGGTTATCCTCAATCCCTCTCCTCATCACTTGGGGCCTTCTTGGCCTTTTTGCTCTCCTCTGCCCCTTCAGCAGGTCCTGCTAATGTGCACCACCACGCCTGGCCTCTGTCTTCTCTTCCTTGGGTGCCTGCTCCAGTTTTACCCATAGCTAGTAATGAGTTGTTGAGACCATGGCCCAGGTCTGACTACCTGCAATGGCTCATGGGGTCAGTAAAGTTACCACGACCAGTAAGCACGTCCAAGGTTATGGGGATGTTATAATGTATGTTAGTTCGGCCCTGACCTCTGCCATGTCATCATATACCGCCTTCCACCGAAGGAATGTTGCAGGGTCAAGGACTGCCTTAAGCAGGGTGTACCAATCGTAATGCATTTGAAGGTTAATTGCCCGTTGGGTGAAAGCCTGCTTGAAATAAGGGGAATTGGGGACAGCTTCTTGTGCTGCTTTATGAATAAGGAACAGGTCAGAAAGGGGAGTGGGAATCCATGGTCGAGTGGCAGTGTTGGGACCCACACTAATGGTGAATGCATGTGAGTGTGAGAGTGGACGAGGTAAGGGGGGAGCTGAGGGAAAAGGGGGAAGATGGGAGAGAACGTCCTGGGCCTCCCTCTGGGGGTGTATTGACTTAATAGGGACAGCCGAAGGTAGCTTTTGTGAGTTAGGAGCAGGAGGGGAATTTCCTTCATTCAATTTGAAATCAGGTATACAGGGGAGGGCCAGTTTTTCTTCAGTGTTTTTGTAACAGCATAGATTGTCCTCTGTTGAGGAGCCTTTAAAAAGGCTTACACTTATGGTGAGGAGGTTGCCCATGACAGCAGGGGAGGGGGTGGGCAGGCAAGTGCTTGGGCAGAACTAGGACATACAAAGAGTGTGTTGGATCCAAAAGTGTCTTGTGCTTAGCGGAGGACTTCCAGGAGATGTTACTCCCTTGGTCATATGTCTGCACGGTGTCTCTGGAGTGGTGTCTCTTTATATACAGAGGGCTGGGTTCCAAGTCCTGAGGGGATCAGCTCTTATGCAGACTCTCTGGGACAAACCAAGAGGTGGAGACACCAGTGCTATTAAGAGTCTGCAGGAGCTCACCATCTGCCTACTCTATGTGTCTATGTGTTGATTTTGCCATCTACTCACCCCTATTTCTTGGTGGTGACCCAAACTTCTTTGGTTGGACTGGAGGAGTTTACTACAAATAGAGAAATCAACTGGACAAAGAATAAACAGAGAGAGAGGCATCTGAATTAAATAACTTACAAGAAATGGACCTAACCTATCTACAGAATATTCCACCCAAGCACCAGACAATTTTTCTCTTCAGCAGTGCATGCAAGCTTTTTAAAAATTCATCACATTCTGGGACACAAAACAAAACTCAACAAATGCAAAAAAAAAATTGAAATAATTTGATGTATTCTATCAGACCACAGTGCAATAAAGCTTATAATCAACACCAAAGGAAGCTCTAGAAACCACACGAATTCATGGAGATTAAACAACACACCCCTGAATGATCAATGGGTTAAAGGAGAAATTAAGAAAGAAATAAAAGTATTCCTGGAAGTAAACGAAAATGAGAATACAGTGCAACAAAAACCTCTGGGACAAGTTAAACAGAACCATAACCAAGAAAATAATTGAAACAGTAATGCAAAACCTCCTGAATAAAAAAGCCTAGGCCCAGATGGCTTTACAGCAGAATTCTACCAGACATACAAAGAAGATCTACAACCAATACTCAAACTATTCAGAAAGATAGAAACAGAGGAAGAACTTCCAAACTCCTTCTATGAAGCCACCATTACTCTAATACACGGGTAGATACAACAAAGAAACTATGGGCCCATATCTTTAATGAACACAGATGCAAAGATACTCAACAAAATACTCATAAACTGCATACAGATGTACATCAGAAAGATTATCTACTGGGGCTGGAGAGATGGCTCAGCGGTTAAGAACACTGACTGCTCTTGCAGAGGATATGGGTTTGATTCCCAGCATCCACATGGTAGCTAAGAACCATCTTTAGCTCCAGTTCCAGAGGAATCTGATGCTCTCTTCCTACCTCCACAGCACTGCATGACACGGGTGCATCAACTTACATGCAGACAGTACATTCATATGCATAAAAATAATTTTTAAAAATTAAAAAAAGATTATCTGCCATGACTAAGTAGAGTTTATTCCTGAGATGCAGGAATGGTTCAGCATATGTAAGTCAATAAATGTCATAAAACATACAATTGGACTTGAGGACAAAAATTACATGGTCATATCCACAGATGCAGAAAAGGCCTTTGACAAAAATCCAACATCTATTCATGTTAAAAGTCCTACAAGGACTAGTTCTGGAGGGAACATACCTCAATATCATTAAAGCTGCATATAACAAATCCACAGCCAACATGATTCTAAATGGAGAAAAACTAGAAACACTCCCATTAAAATCAGAACCATACACGCTTCCCCTCTATCTCTGCTCCTTTTCAATATAATGCTTGAAACCCTTGCAAGAGCAATAAGACAAGAGAAGGAAATTAAAGGAGTACTAATCGGAAAAAGAGTAAAAATATCCCTATTTTCAGATGATATGATATTATACATAAGAGATCCAGAAAATTCTATCAGAAAACTACTAGAAATGAGTAATACTTTCAATAAAGTTGCAGGTTACAAAATCAACTTACAAAAGTCAGTAGCGTTTATCTTAATTATTTATTTATTTATTTATTTATTTATTTATTTATTTTTGTATGTGTATGAGTGTACTGCCTGCATGTAGGTTTGTGCACCCGTGTCGTGCAATGCCACGGAGGTCAGAAGAGGGTCTCAGATTCCCCTGGAACTGGAGTTCTCCTGGAATTGGAGTTACAGACGGTTCTCAGCCACCATGTGGGTGCTGGGGATAGAACCCGGGTCCTCTGCAAGAGCAGTCTCGGTGCTCTTAACTGCTAGGCTATCTCTCCAGCCCCCTTTTAATTTTTTTCTTAATTTTTATTTTATCAGTAGCATTTATATATACCAACAGCAAACAATCAGAAAAAGCATACAAGGAAACCCACTCAATCATATTAACTTCAAAAAATAAAATACTTAAGAATAAACCTAACCAAAAATACCAAAGATCTCTACAATGAAAATTTCAAAACTTTAAAGAAAGAGATAGGGAAGAAACTAAAGAGGTGGAAAAATCTACCATGCTTAAGGATTAGTAGAATCAATATTGTAAAAATGATCATCTTACAAAAATAGTCTATAGATTTAATTCAGTGTCAATCAAAATACTCACAACATTCTCCACTGAGCTAGAAAAAGTCATCCAAAATTTCATATAGAACCACAAAAGCCAAAACAATTTTGAGCAAAAAAGAACAATTCAGGGGCATTACCATACCAGATCTTGGGTTATATTACAGAGCTGTAATTATAAAAACAACATGGTACTGGCACAAAAATAGACACAAAGATCAATGGAACAGAATAGAAGACCCAAATATGAGTACATAATATTTCAACCACGTGGTATTTGATAAAGGCACCAAGAATACACAATGGGGAAAAATAAAAAAACAGTATCTTCAACAAATGGAGCTGGCAGAACTGGATCACCACCTGAAGAATTAAATTGGACCCTTTTCTTTCTCCCTAAACAAAAGTCAACTCCAAGTGGATCAAAGACTTCAATACAAAATCTGAAACTCTGAAACTGCTAGAAGAACACATAAGCAGTACCCTCCAAGATGTAAGCATAGGAAAGGACTTTCTTAATGGGAAATCAGCTGCTCAGGCAACAATCAGTAAGTGGGACCTCAATAAGCTACAATGCTTATGTACAACAAAAGAAACAGCCAAGGAAGTGAAGAGGAAACTCACTAAGTGAGAGAAAAATTTTACCAGCTACACATCCAACAGAGGATTAATATCCAGAGTACACAAAGAACACAAAAAACAGCATAGCAAGAAAATAAATGACACAATAAAAAGATGGGCTACAGACATAAACAGAGAACCCTCAAATGAAGAGTAAAATTGTTAAGAAACACCTTAAAAACTACTCAACATCCTTTCTAATTGCATAAATGGAGATAAAAATCCACTTTAAGATTCCAACTTAGCCCAATCAGACTGGCTAAGATCACAAAAACAAAAGACACAGGATATTGGCAAAGGTATGGAAAAGGGGAGAACAGTCATTCATTGTTGGTAGAAATGCAGACTAGTGCAGCCACTATGGAAGACAGTGTGGGGAACTCTCCAAAGACTGAAAATGAACCTACCATATGAACCAGTTATACCACTCCTTGGCATGTACTTGAAGGGCTCATCATACTATAAAGATACCTGTACATCCATGTTTGTTGCTGTTCTCTTCACAATAGTGAAGAAATGGAAACAACCTAAATGTCCCACAACCATTCAATGGTTGAAACTGTAGTACATCTACACAATGGAGTACTACTCAGCAGTAAAACAAGACGAAATTATGAAGTTCACAGGTAAATGGCTGGAACTAGAGAATGATATTCTGAGTGAAGAAACACAAAGGCAGAAAACCAGGTGATGTATGTTCTTCCTCATTTGTGGATTGTAGCCCTAATGCCCTTAGGTAGGTGTACATCTTGATATAATACCTGGAGCCAAGAAGTTGGAAAGGATACATGGAGGTAAAGGAAAAGAAAAATCACAAAACAGGGGACACTAAGGAACAGATGTTACTAACAGGAAGGTCGGGGGTTTGGGGTGTGGTGGGGAGGAGGGGGGAAATAAATGGGGTATTATGGGAGGTATGGGAAGTCAGTAGAGGGGGAGGGGAAGTGTAGGAAGATCCAGTTTGAGTGAGGGGCTAGTTTTCAGCTAGCATCCCTCAGGGCATAACATGGAAGTCATGAAGTTCCTCTGACCCCACCCCATGAGGGAGAAATTTTCAGCCCAGGCCCATGAGGCTAGGCAGGACAGCACCATGCAGGGGGTGTGATGCAGGGATCTGGGATTGGCCCTGAGAGATTACATCATTTTACTTATAAAAGTGACTCACAGAATGCAATAAAGTGACTTCTACATTACCACCATCACATCGAATACTTGGATCCATTATTTTGCACATATACAGGTAGCAGCAGGCCTGGATTTCGAGTGTCAGGTGCTACTGGGTTAGAAGAAAATCAATCAGATTGCTAACCTGATAAGCTAGCATGGGGGTTGGACGGAGGTTAATCAAGTCACCAACCTGTGGAGTGAATTGTGATTGGGTGTAGGCTGAAGATCGGCCATCAGCTGTCAGCCTGAAATTCCTGTCCAGAGACCACCAGTTTCTGGATAGGTGAGTGGACACGGCCAGAAGGGAAGTGCTCCACTTCCCAGGCTAAGGCCCTGAGAGGGACAGTAGTCACTCCGGTTGGACTGCAAAGTAGCCATCTGGAACAACCTGCGCTGAGGTGCCAGCTTACCCAGGGGGGGCAGCTTCTGGCAGCTGCCTCTCTTAGCAGGACTGAGTTACACCTGTCTTAGAAGGAGCATATTACTGCAGGGGAGGATGATGGAGGGGCTGGGGCTGGGGCTGGGGAGGGTAGGAAGGGGTGGAAAGGGAAGAAGAAAGAATAGAGGTGATTGGAGCCTCAGAGGCTAGGAAACCTAGAGTGTAACGTGATGCCCCTGGGAGCCCATGAGAAATCCACATACACTGTCTGAACATTAGCACACAGGTTGTGTAACCTGGTGGCTGTAAGGCAGGGAAATAAGACCCTACTCTTCAGAGCAGGACATGATGCAGGGATAGTACTTATATTAATGGAATAGGAACTGAGCTGGAACCTTTCTATCTGAAGTTAAGTGCTCATAATGCTAGACATTGTGCACATTGTCATGAGAGAAAAATCAATCAGTGGTACAACCCAGCACCAAACTCTAACAACCATAACGAGTTGCCCAGAAAACTACATCTATTGGTGCAGTAGAGGTACTGTTGTCTGGGGGATGGTCAACAGCTATCAAATTGGACTTGGAACCCTCTCAATGGGGGTGAACCCACTATAAATTCAGCCAAATGCACAGGCCTGGAGAGGACATAAAGCCCAGAGAAAAGCCTATTGGTGCCAATTTCTAGACAAATGAAATTTCTTACCATACTAACTATGGAATATTATACTCACAGAGAAGCATATTGTGTGGTACTCATCAAAAAAGCTACTCTTTGCAACAGATGGAGGCCACTGCAGAGCAGTACAACTGGTCAGACGCAGAACATGTACAGTCCCAAATATAAACTGAAGAAAACTCTCTAAATTACAGTTTAGGGGAGACTAGGGAGTTTAATGACCTTCTTCACAGAGTGAATGGGTGAGGGAGTTACTTATAGGAATTTGGGGGACTTTTCCTCATGTTTACCATGGACAGGCCAGGACTCCTGCAACCTCTGCACCACATGGTGACAGACAGAGGGAGAGAGAGACCTATCCCCCTTGCATCACCTGCCTTTAGGCCCTTATCCCTTCCTTTTATACAGCGAAGGTGAGCTGGCTGGTTGAGAACAGTGGCTGGATTCCTGGCTCCACCTTTCCCTCAGAAAGACAAGAAGTCAAGTTCATAATCTTGGGCACTTCATTTGATGTCAGTTGATGTCAGTCCTTTTTGGAAAACTTCCCCACTACAATAAGCAAAGCTGCAATACCCTCTCCAGGGGTCTCCACCTTGCCAGGAACCTGATGTGTGTTTACCATTGGTCTTCAGATTACTTAAAATCTAATATCTGAGGGTCTAGATGGTTCTGTGGCTAAAGGTCCTTGCCTCCAACCTGACAATTTGATTCACTTGCCAGAACCCACATGGTGGAATGATAAAATAACACTTGCAAGCTGTTCTCTGATCACCACATGTACCCTATAAGACCCTCTTTCACTCACCCTCTCTTCTTTCTTTCTTTTCTTTCTTTCTTTCTTTCTTCCTATCTCTCTGTAAAAATAAATACATAAATGTAAATTTTTATTCTTAAATCTGACATCTGCTTTATCAATGCAAAACACAGCTCTGACCTTAAAGATCAAAAGAGGTAATTTATTCTGAACCAAATATGATGTCTAGGAACATGGATTCTGGGTGTTTCCAATAAAATGATTCAATATATAAGTGAACTTCAATAGTTACAGAACTGTCAGAAGAGATACCATGGTCAAGTGGTTCTTACATGGTAAGGCTTATCCATGGTACTCCACATGTGCTGACCCCTACAATTTCCACAACTGAGGAATACTTAACTACATAATTCGTGGTGGTGGGGCACTGTGTTTGTACTTCCCCTTTTAATAAAGTTTAAATAAATAAATAAATTTCATAAACAAAAACAAAGATATAAATCAGATATTTTCCAAGCTCATTGGCGGGAATATCAGGTAAGTGGGTTACAAAAAAGCAGAGAAAACTCTATTAAAAACTCCACAGCTTTTAGATGTACTGGTGACATTTTTAGCTTTTAGATGGAAGCTTCTGGTCTGTTAAGTGTACACATTCCAAAGGTTTACCTTGTTAGCTACAAAGCTGTTGTATTACAAAAGAGGTGGGCACCTAAATAACTAAAGGGACCGAAACTGGCTCCAAGTTAATTTTGACATGGGGTCTACGACATTCTCCAGAAGCATCAAGTTCCCGTCAGTCCATCATCACTGTAAAGTTTGAATGTAGTATGGGTGATTTTCTGTTCTAAGAACTTCTGTTCTAAGAACTTCAGTTCACAGTCCTTTGTAATAGATGAAGAGCTACATGAAACTTTCTTCATAATTAACATTTCTGATTATTTTTTAAATAAACTTTGCTCTCTAAACTAATGTGCAAAGAGTACAAAAAGTATGTAATTACCTTACACTGTCTGCCACATTAGAAACCTTCACCACAATTAATGAACCAGTGTAGATATGTTCCAGTTAACTAAACAGCATGCTTTATTAGACTTCATTATCTTTTCCTCAGTGTGCTTTTTGTGTTCCAACATCCTACTCAAGTTACAAGGTCACACTCAGTCTTCCTGTCTCCCTGGGCTCCTCTGGGCTGCAACTGTTTCCTCTCAGACTTTGCTTGCCTACAATGGTTTTAAGAGTTATAAGGCACATTGCTCAGGTCTTTTGTGCAGTATTCCTCTTACTGAGATGTCAGTGAGGTTTCATGTGTGCTTATACTGGAGTTAGAGGTTTGAAAGAGGAAGAGCACAGGCGAGGTGCCAGGCTATAGCAGCACCCATCAGCATGACCTGCCACAGTGCATGTTGACCTCAAACCCAGGTGAACAAGTATTTGTCAGGAGTCTACGTTGTAATGTTTTTAACCCCCTCAGACTAAAGTGTTTAGAAGGGAATCATTAAGTATAACTAATCCTCAATAGAAGGCAACCAAATAATATTTGTAAACATTGACTTTGGGCTATTATGAGTCATTATCCTTCTCATAAAACAGTTAATCTAATCCTCACAACAGCAGTGAGGCAAAGCTACAGCTCAATGGAGTCCCTCACCCTAGATTACCAGCTCGTGACTGCAGGGGTGGAGTTCCAAATGCAACTTTCCTTTGCTGTTTCCTGCTTCAGTCAGAAGGCTTCTGAATGCTCTGCTTTGATCTGTGCAGCCCGGCATTTATGTTTCCTTCCATATGAATCACAGGGTCTCACATATTCTCAAAGTCTGCCATTGGTGTTACTGGGTTCCTGTGGGAGCATCCAGTCTCTGGTACCTGTGATGAGGCCTCTTTGATGTGCCAGGGTAACTTTTGATCCCCTAGGCCAATGGATGTAGCTCAGAACTCAGGTCAGCCCTGTCTCCTATACAAGTGGTTTACAGACTCATGCTTCTTTTTATTTTTTTTTATAAATTTATTTTTATTTTTTTAACAACTCTAGACCCGTGTCTCCCCCCCCCATTCCCCCACCCCACTAGAGCTCATGCATTCTGCCAAACATGCCTTTCATCTCTTTCTCAGTCTTTCTCAATATTCTCCATAAGGAAGCTGACTGTTTTGAGCAGAAGTTCATCGTTTCAGTCAGTTCTTCAGACTCATGCTTCTTAGACACACAATTTGTTACAGGGTTTTCCCCGTCATCTGTTGTCTTCCTTAATGTGCATTGTATTGCTGTGAGGAATCTCTCTCAGCTTCACTCTTTAAAAAAAGAAAATAAAAAGACTAGCTGCTTTTCATCAAGAATTCTTTGTTCTATTCAGTTCCTAAATCCCTCGAGAGAAAAAGAGAGAGGTTTTACCTTATTGAAAGGGTTGCAGGGACCATTCCTTGGAGACAAACCTTTGTGTGCTTATGAATGACTCTCTGATTACTCATGTGTTTAGTATCTCTTCCCCTCCAGTTGCATGGGAATTGAGAATCCACAGCAGCTGAGGCCACGACACTTTCTCATTGAAGAACAAACATGTCCCTGTTATCTGTGTCAGCACATAACATCAGGTACAAATATCCCCATGGATTTTTTTTCTTGTAAAGTAAGAATCAGTGATGACAACAGTGATTTCCAATCACAAAGTGAAAAAGGCAAGCAGTGTAGGCCTTTCCTTTAGTAACTAGATACCTATTCTCAGTGCAGCTACCAGCTCACTGGGCAACAGCAAAGTCACCTCTGTTCTCACATCTGTCAGGTGTGATGCGGTAGTCCTTCCTGAAAGAAGTGCCCACTGCCAAGGAAATCATGTTTCTCACATGGTCTTTCTGAGTATAATAATATACAGACACAAAACTCAAGCATTTCTGTGCTTCATGGTTTTAGCCAGAGCACAATGAAGGAGGCAACAGAAAGCACACTTCTAAGGATGATAATATGCCGTGTATGTGAAAAGAAGGAGGGGCGAGATTCCCCAGTAGCAATAGCTTCTTGACAATTAGCTCATTTATTACTAGGCTCATGTTTACACATAGATCCAGTTATTAGATTAGAGCAAGATTTATCTCATCTTTCCCAGAAAAATCATTACACTCATAAATGAACAGAGCTGTCCGTGCAATGGATGGTCGTAGAAAGGCCACAGAGTGTGCCATGTTCTGCTGGGAAGTCAGGCAGCCCAACCAAAATGGTCCTCAATTGCTACAGCTACAAGAAGTGAGAGCTCTAGTTTCTAGGGAAATGAATGCTTAATGATAAGCAAAGCACTTGAAAGAGTAGTTCAGATGGAATAAATACTGCACAGAAGCAAGGCCTGCTTCTATTTCAGATAGCTCATAAAGCCACATGAAATGGTTTTGCTGTGTTTTGTTTTCCCCAGAGGTTTCTTTTTGCTTCCACAGTTGGCAACCACTGCTAGAACAGAGCAGGTGCCAATTTAGATCCCTCTGCTAGTTATTCTGTGTTCTCAGCTGTGGCTAGGACAAGTATTGTGTGTGTGTGTGTGTGTGTGTGTGTGTGTGTGTGTGTGTGTGTGTTCCATTGGAGCAGGCCACTGATCTAGGACAACAGTTATGCTATGCACCAAAGATTTCACCTTGGACAATGACTATGCTTCATATGACTTAATGATTCCTTCAATGATTCCTCCAGATGCATGGTCAAAGCTTCAAGAAGAAATTGCCTACAGATGAAGGAGGCAGAGATGTGATGTCAGAATGAAAAGCAAAAGGAAGAAGAAATACTGTGTTGCAGTATTAGGGCTCAGGTTGTGAATTGCAGCAGTGCAAGGGGTGTTAATACAATACGTATTGGAATTTTTTTTGTTTCACGTAGTCTACTTTTTCTCCCTGTAACTGATCTCACAAACTAATCTCATATGCATATGTCCTGTCCACAAGTTATAATTGAACTTCAGGAAAGGAATTACATGTACAAGGTTGAAAGTCGTAGCTTCCAGGGTGACCACTGCTGCTTATTTTATTTGTATAATGCACACGTGTATAAGTGCACCTCTGTTGTGCAGTGCCTGTGGAGGTCAGAGGAGGGTGTCAGCTCCCCTGGAACTGGAGTTACAGATTGGCCTCTGAAGCTGTGCTGTATCCCCTTGCAAGTGACACTCTGTTGTTGCCTACCCTGTGACAGACATGCTTCCAGACAAAGTGCAGCATCCAAGGAGAGAGGCTCATCTGTACGAGTAAGGTCTTCCACTTGTAATCGGCAAGTCTGACACATAACCAATGCATTCTAGTCTTCAGCTGGACAAAAAGGCCAGCACAAATGGACACTCTATGTTGATCAGGATCAATTGTACTTTACACAGAATAGCAGAGATTATTGGGTTTTTGCTTAGGTGAAGAAGTATGAGTTGTGGGATAACCTGAGTTGCTTGTACAAGCAAAATGGACATTTCAAAGACTATATGAAGAAAAAGGAAAAAAGAACACAGCAAAAGTACAGCTAAGAAGAGAAAATTTTGCTCCTAGCACTTGGAAGGCAGAGGCAGGTGGATCTTTGTGAGTTCAAAGCCAGCCTGGTCTACCGAGTGAGTTCCAGGAACCAGCTGGGGCCTCAGGGAGACCCACTGCTTTTAACGACCAACAAAAAAAAAAAAAAAAAAAGAAAGAGAAAAATTTGCAAGAAGGCCAAGTATTTATTGGTAGACTCACTTTAAAATCTTGCTGTGTGAAATGAGATTGAGAGTTTTCCTCTGTTCTGTATGAAGCCTTCAGCAAGCAGGTTTTTACTTAATGTCTTCAGAATTGTGTGTGTGTGTGTGTGTGTGTTGTGGGGGGGAGAGAAAGAAAGAGAGAGAGAGAGAGAGAGAGAGAGAGAGAGAGAGAGAGAGAGAATAGTATTCTGATATAGGCTCCAGACAAGAAGGAACTATGTCACAAAAAATCCCTCCCCCCAAAAAAGGAAATCCTTTCCCAATGCATACAAAATATTCAAAGCCCTGAGAACATAGCAGGCCTTTAGGTTATTCAGTAACTGTGAGCTACTTGGATTCACAATGCATGTTCTTGAACCAAGAACGATTAAGCCATCCAAGGTCCTTTGTATGTATTTTAAGATTTTCTTCAATTTTTGTGAAGAATTGCTTTAGGATTGCATTGAGTATGTAAATTGTTTTGATTGTATGGCCATTTTTCACAATATTAATACTACCAATCCATGAACATGAGCTGTCTTTCCATCTTCTGGTATCTTCTCCTATTTCATCATTAAGTTAAAATTTTCTTTTTGGGGGGGTTAAAATTTTCACTGTATAAGTATTCACTTTCTTGTTTTTATTTATTCCAAGATATTTTAATTTATAAATATTTTATTATTTTTTTGAATTTTTTTATTGATGTTTTGTGTATTTCATACATCATTTCTCAATTCAGTTCAGGCATATTCCCTTTTCCCTTCCTCCCACCCCATCCCAAACCATGCAGTCTGCCAGAGCTGTCCTGTATCTTTCTCTCAGTCTTTTTTTTATGCTTAGGAATTCACATTTTCCTCCATTAATTTTATATTACTCTTAAATATGGATACATAGTCTTCACCCATATACAGTAATTACAGAGTTTGAGAATAATTGGTGCATGGATTCTAGGTCCCATTGAGAGATTCACATTACACCAACATAGTTGCCTTCAGATAGACAAAAATATACCAATAATGTCATTCAGCTTGCCTTTCGTCTGGGGAATTTGGTGTTAGCATCCACAAATGAGGGAAACCATTCTCCGTTTATCTTTCTGGGACTGTGTTACTTCACTCAGCATAATGGCTTCGAGCTCCATCCATTTACCTGCAAATTTCATAATGCCATCTTTCTTTACTGCTGAATAGTACTCCATTGTTTATTTTTATTGTATGTGTATGATGCACATGTATGTAAGTGCACCTCTGTTGTGCAGTGCCTGTGGAGGTCAGAGAGGGTGTCGGCTCCCCTGGAGCTAGAGTTACAGATTGATGTTAGCCACACATGGGTGCTGGGAATTGAACTCAGCTCCTCTGGAAAAGCAGCCAGTGCTCTTAACTCCTGAGCCATCTTTCCAGCTCCATGAGATATTTTAAATTTTTAATTATTTTTATTTTATGTGTATGACTTTATTGCCTACATGTATATAAGTGCACAGGTTGTGCAATGCCTGCAGAGGTTAGAAGAATGCATCGGATTCCCCTGGAACTGGAGTTATGGAAAGTTGTTTGCCACCCTGTAGGACTGGAAATTGGACCTGGGTCCTCATAAAGAGCAGCCAGTGCTCTTAACAGCTGGGCCATTTCTCCAGCCCGATATTTTCATTTCTTAAGGTCTTTGTGAATGGGATTATTTCCCTATTTCTTAAGGCCTTTGTGGATGGGATTATTGCCCTACTTTCCTTTTCAACACGTTTGTCACTAAGTGGGGACAATGCCTCTCCCAGATGACACAGGCTAGCAAATAAAAATCCCAGTATTAGGTATGGGCTACCTCTTTTTGAGATGTTGGTTAATGAGGTCTCACAGATCCCCCACAAACATTACAAAGTATTGCCATTACTCTTGGTCCCCCTATAGAACTTGATGGCAGGACCCTATTGATGAAGACACTACATACTTGAATCATAGGAAATGGAGACATCAAACTGGTACTTTCCTGGAATCTTAGTCACTACTGGATAATTTTTGTAGTGGCAGTAGCTTCTATGTATGCTACTAGAGGAGAAAAGTATTCAACAGTCTTGCCAAGCTGTGGACCCTGTGAACTACAAAAACAACTGGCCTGACAAGATATGCTTCCTGGTGTAATAGTTGCACAAATGTTATGGAAGTAACCAGTCACTTTCTGCTTGGATTTAAGGGCTGCTCCACAAGACAGAATTCATGCCTAGTGCTGTTAACTGGGCCACAATCTTTGTTATTTGCTAGGTCAGAGGCCCTAGGGGAAAACAATAGTATTATTCTGCTAAGTGGACATAGTAATAAACTGCCACCTAAGTTCTTATTTTTATATTCCTAGATTAGTAGTTTTGTTAATTATATAATAATACTATTTTCCTTGTGAAAGAATTTCTTATCATCTCCTCTAACCTCAGTTGCATCTCTGAACCCTCATCAAAGAAGCTTCCTTTTGGGGCTGGAGAGATGGCCTAGCAGTTAAAACCTGCATGCAGACAGGACATTCATACACATACAGAAATAAGTACCAAATATAATGCTAAAGTCTCCTCAAGCTATGCACTTAAGCAAAATATATTAATACAGGAGCTCTGACATCAACAACGGATTATTCTATCAAGGAGATGTTGGCCAGGGGATCCAAGCCCCCACAAAAAGTAAAGGCTCCTTGCCTCCAAACTGGGATATCTGCAGGAAGAGAGGTGATAAGGCCCTGCTGTTGAAGACCTGATGTAAACATGGAAAGATGTATGGAGACTGCACTTGCAAGTATACAGATGGTCTCTGGAATGCCAGAGAGTGTTACCAAAGGCCACTAAACCAATAAAGCAAATATAGGTCTCCTTGAGTCAAGCAAGACTCCTCCGTCAGCACCAACTACACCTCACCTGCCTGGAAATACTGTGCAGCAGTGGCAGCCATATGTCTGTATATCCCAAATCTAATTGGCTATTAGCTCTCTCCTTGGAGGAATAACCCACGGCTGTTGTCACAAGCTTACATCCTCTAATGGTTAGGAGATGTTATAAGCCACACGAAGACCCTGTCATACTTAACAGAAGAAAATGTAATTCATGGATTAACATACCATCCAAACATCTGTGTCTATACCAAAGTAACCTACCATAACAATTAGTAATGTTTAAATACCTATATATCTAATTGCATGTGCTTCATTAGTAGGATCGAAAGGTTATGCCTGGACAAGCTGTCAGCCCATGAAAGAAAACAGCCAGAATTGACTAGAGACCAAGACATCAGCTCCAGAGAAAGTAGACTGTTTTGCTTCTCATCCACCTGTGCCCCTTTTCTAAGCCTAGGGAACAATCTGAGGAAGAGGGGGTGTGGTAGAATGTAAGGGCTGAGATTGGGGTGAATGGTGAAAGTACAACAATATAGACTGGACACTCATTTGATCAACTTGATTGAACATACAAGCCCCCCCCTGCTGGATGATGGGACCCATGAGCTGTGTGGGTTTGGGCACAACTGCTCGCAAATTGGTTTTACATGAAGGATGCTTGTACTCACAGATTATCACTTATTGTTAAAAAAATGAAAACAAAACAAAAAAACAGAAAGATGCAGAAAAGTTACGGCAGAATGCATGATCTGGGATGGGTAGGGGTGGGGTGGGGGGAAGGGAAGGGGATATATGCCTGAACTGAGTTGGAAAATGATGTATGAAATACACAAAGCATCAATAAAAAAAAAAGAAATAAATAAAATTTTTAAAAAGAAGCTTCCTTTTGCAGTAAATGGCAATTAATGCAGAGACCCACAATTGGTCAGCTATGTAGAATGAAATGGGACATCTATATCATGTTCCCTGACTGTAAGGCTCAGGGATCATTGAGGAAGAGGACATTGAAAGACTGTAAGAGCCAAAAGTAGTATGTGTCTGCAGAGACACATTATTTGCTGGGTGTAATAGGGCCCTTGCACATATGAATTCACAGTGGCTGTAACTATGCACCTAATATCTACACAAGGTCAAGCCATCCCAGATCTCAGTATGGACAGGGGTTGGGGCTCATGAAGTTCCACTTTAAGCTGAGAAGACATTGGTAATTGATGGCTACTGGGGAGTAAATTTCCATAAGAGATGCAGCCCCTGAAAAAAGCTACCCATGCTCTAGTAGAAGCTCATACACCTATGCACATATAGGTAGCAAGTGGACTCCATAGGTTTTTTGTTTGTTTGTTTGTTTGTTTAAGAGGGAGAACATGGAGTTGGATGGGACTGTTGTAGAGAACATAGAGGAGAACATAGAGGGTGGTTGATTTGATCAAAACATATTATATGCATGTATAAAACCCTCAATTTTTAAAAAGCAGTGTGTAAAGAAATTTAAATAATGATTTTCTTATACTCAATAAAGTGATTATTATTTCAAGGAAGAGCTATTAAGTAACAGTAAATTCCTATAGTTTATTTTTTTAACTGATTTATGCAATAATCAAGCAAAACAAGTTCACTATGTGTCTGGCACTGTAGTAAGCACAATAGTATAGGTAAAGCATCATTTCATTCTACATCCGTTTCCATAGGTATATGCATTGATGTGTATCTAAATTGCCTTCCAAGGACTGATGGCCTAGATACACAGTAACAGGTATAACCAAGGGAAGGCAGTGACGATAAAATGGAAGCTGTGAGGAGCTATAGTGGCTGGTACATAGAAGGATTCACACTCCCAGTCAGATTTGCTAGCTTTCTAAAGGCTCCTATCTCAGGTTGTAAAGCCAAAGTCCTTTCTGTGGAATGAAAAAAGTAGAAACCCACAACTTACCCATGCTCCTCCTCCTCCTGGCTTTACCTGCTGCAGCCAGCCAGCCTCTATCTTTTCCTGTTTTCAGAGCAAGAACAGAGATAACCCTGCATTGCTTCTGCCTCAGGGCCATTGCACTTCCTGTTCCCTTGCCTGCAATATAGCTCTCTCCACAGATGAACAATGTTCCCCCCAGTTCTTTCAAGAAACTGTTCAAATGATACTTTATCATAGACTCCTACCTTGATTATGTTTAACTGTTCTTCACATTGCTGTGATTAACAACCAAGGGGAGAAAATCAAGCACAGGATGATTTATATTGGTTCACTGTTTCAGAGGTTCAGTTCAGTAGGGAGGGTACGGTAGGGGACAGTTGCTCACACTGAGGCATCCTGGAAGGAGGGAGAGAGAGAGAGAGAGAGAGAGAGAGAGAGAGAGAGAGAGACTCCATCTCCTTTTTTTTCCCATTTTATTCCTTGCCAGTCCCAGTTTATGGGATGGTGTCTCCCGCAATCCTTTAGCTAATCTCTGGTGTGGGACCCAGAGCTATGCAGTACTAATCTCCCAAACCTTTCTCATTCGGCAACTCACACCCTATCCAGGTACATCTTATTCTGGTATTGTATCCACAATTTGTATCATTCCCAGATGAATTGCATGTTTACTTGTCTCTATTAGTCCCTTCCCTCTTGTGCCCTACAGTGTTCAATGGATGGAAAGTCCACATATACAAGGCCTGTTCTACAGCAGCATTCTGGACTTACTCTGTAGTAAAGTACACTGTTATATTACTTATGCTAGTTTATTGTGTGGCTTTTTTATAACAACAGTAACAATGGCCCACTAATGGACTACAAACCACAGACCTAAAACAACTTCTGGAAGACATTAAAGCATTCAAACAACAAAGAGTGCCATTAGTAAGAATGATTATATGGTGCCAATTCTGAGCAGAATAGTCATTTGTCTGTGAAAAGAGGCATGGCTGGTGGATAGCAAGCTTGGGGACAGTGGGAACAGAGTCCCCCTGCTATAGACAGGCCTTTCAGGGGAAGCCCTAGGTATACTGGAAACATGACTTGGACCCAGAATTTTGAATGTCAGATGTAATAAAGGAGCTCCCTTGTTAATATCTACATTGGTAACAGCTGAATATTGCACGAGTGGCTTCAATTCACAAACTTTCATGGGATCTTAAAGAATACAGTTCTTCTTATATCTTTATTACTATAGGTAGAAGAGTCACTGCTGATACATCTGACAGAGCATTAACTTCCAGAATATATAAACTCCTCAAAACACAAAGAAGTGAGAAAACAAATGACCTACTCAAAAGATGGAGTAAAGAGCTGAACAGAGACTTCACAGTGAGGAAGTAAAGATGCTCGAGAAACATCTTTAAAAAGTGGTCAACATTGTTAACAAGTAAGGAAATGCAAATTACAACCACTTTAAGATATCATCTCACTCCAATAAGACTGGATAAGATCAAGAAAACAAATGATCCCAAATGCTGGAGAAGTTATGGAGAAAGGGGAACACTCATCCACTGCTGGTGGGAATGTAAGCTCATACAACTACTACGGAAAGCAGTGTGGAGAACTTTTAAAAGACTCAAAATGAGCCTGCCATCTGACCCAGTCATACCACTCCTGGGTATATGCCCACAAGACTCATCCTACCACGGAGACACATGCATATCCATGCTTATTGCAGCTTTCCACAATATCAAAGAGCTGGAACCTACCCAAGTGTCCCTCAACCAATGAGTGGATAGAAAAAATGTGGTACATGTACTCAATGGAGTTCTATGTAGGAGTAAAGAAAGATGACATCATGAACTTTGCAGGTAAATGGATGGAAGATATTATGTTAAGTGAAGTAACACAGTCCCCAAAAAACAAACGAGGAATGGTATCCCTCATCTGTGGATGCTAGCACCAAGTACCTACTTGTAAGGCAAACTGAGTAACAATGTTATATTTCTCTTTATCTAAAAGCAACTGTGCTCTTATAATGTGAATCCCTTAACAAGTTCTAGAATTAACCTACCACTTATTTTCAGACTTTGGAATTTTGGTATATAGGTGGAGGGTATGTATGCATATTTTAGAGTAATATAAAATTAAAAGGGAAAAATGTGAATCCTGAAATGTTTTGGAAATAACATACAGTTTATTTTCAGATGACATGATTTTAGTGTGACATATATAAATGAATATGTTGAAACAATACAGATTAGAGGGAACAACAAGAACAAACTGGGACAGTAGAGTTCTCCTCCCCCTCCAAATAATCCTCTACTTTGAAAATTTTTGAAAAGACTCAGAAGGGGAAACAGGACATGTATGGCAGACTGCACAAAATCGGGAGGGGTTGGGGGCATGGAGGGGGAAATGAGTCTGGATTGAACTGAGAAGTGATGTACGAAATGCACAAAACTGGGCTGGAGAGATGGCAGATGGCCTAGCAGTTAAGAGTGCCGACCGCTCTTACAGAGGACCCAGGTTCGATCCCCAGCACCCACATGGTGGCCAAGAACAGTCTGAAACTCCAATTCCAGGAGAACTCCAGTTCCAGGGGAATCCGATACCCTCTTCTGACCTCCGCAGCATTGCACAACACGGATGCACAAACTTGCATGCAGACAGTACATTCATATACATACAGAAATAAATAAAATTAATAAAAAATAAATAGAAAGAAATGCACAAAACTTCAATAAAAGATTTTTTAAAAAGAAAGCAAAAATCATACTTCTTTTGTTCCAAACACTCTAAAAGAAAAATAAAAACAAAAACTTTTCTTTGCTCTTTTGTTTGTTTTGTGGTGTGTGTCTTTGTGTGTGTGTGTGTGTGTGTGTGTGTGTGTGCGTGCATGCGTGCGTGTGTGCCTGCCTGCCTGCCTGCCTATCTGTGTTATATATTCTCAGATGTGCCCACACACACACATGCAGAGGCCAGGGGAGAATGTTGATATCCTGCTCTGTCACTCTTCACCCTAAAACAGGGTCTGTCACCAAACTCAGAGCTAACTATTTTGGCAAGACTGGCTGGCTCACAAGGCCCAGCAATCCTGTCTCCTGCACCCACAGCACAGGGTTGGGGGGGAAGGGTTACAGCCATGCAAGTAGCCACATGATTTTTTAGATAGGTCCTCAGGATCAAACTCAGATCTTCATGTTTGTGAAGCAAGCTTTCTTACTCACCTAGCCATCCCCCGAACCTCGACATTTTGAGACATGCTTGCTGTCACTCCAGCTGGCCCCCAACTCAGGATCTTCTTGCCTTAGGCTCCCAGGTGTTGACATTACAGTTGTCTTCACCTTGTGCAGCTTGGACTTTTCCAGGTTTGCTTGTGATCTGTGATAGTTAATCGTGGGTGTCAACTTGACTGGATTAGGGATGAACAAATATGAGAAAGAGCTCTTCAGATTGGACAATCTCAAGCCAGATGGCCCATCCTAAATGTGGGTGTTACCCTCTGCTGGCAGCCAGTACAAAAGGCCATGGAAGAGGGAGCTGGTCCTTTTTTTCTTGCAGCTTGCTTTCTCTCTCACTGGTGAGTTTGTCTTGCTGCTGTGATCAACTCTTTGGATCCCAGTGTGCATGGGGACAGGCAGATCTCCTGGAATCCATCAGGCCATCAGCACCAGATTAGGACTACTGAGACATCCAGCCTTGTGGACTGAGCAGTTCCCTGGATTCTCAGCCTCTCCAGTGTGGCATAGCTATTGTTGGACTCCTTGGACTCTATCCCATGAGCAAGTCAATAAATCTGTATATAGATATATATTTGTTCTATTGATTCTGTTTCTTTAGAGAATCCTGACTAATACAGATTATGGTACCAGGACTGGGCTTTTCTGTTGCTGTGATAAAAGCACTATGACCAAGGGAACTTATAAAAGGAAGAGTTTATTTGAGTTTACGATTGACGGTTCCAGGGAATTAAGAGTCAGTCCATTGTGGCAGGGAGGCATGGTGGCTGGGGCTGGAGCAGAAACAGCGGTTCACATCTCCAATGAGCACAGGAAGTCAAGAGAGAGAGACTGGAGACTGCAAGGCTTGTTAAACTTACTAAGCCTGCCCCCAATGATGTACTTCCTCTAGCATGGCCACACCTTCTAAGACCTCCCAAAACAGTGCCACCAACTGGGGACAAAATGTCTGAATACTTGAAGCCTAGGGGGGCATACTCATTGAAGCCACCACATGATCAAACCTGTGTAGTTTAACATCTCCTGCCCACTCAGCCTGTTGGGTTCACAGCCAGGTGTCCTTACCCATTCAATCTCACTCTGTCCCTGCCAAGGCTCCCAGGATGTGTCCACACTTGGCTGTGAGACAGACCTAGGCCCACATCGACCAGGGCACAACCATTCGTTGAATATTCTGTAATCCCCATTCAACATACTTATACAAACACTTTACTATTATTTATTTGTTCCCATTGAAAAACTAAAACCACTTTTGAAGATAGGCACTATTAAGAGTGATGAAGGGAACCTGTGGAGGGAGAGGCATGAAATGAGTCTGTGAATATGAATGAAGTACATTGCAGAAATGTGTAAAATGTCACAACAAAACCCGTTGTTTTATACAACTAACATACAGCAATTTGTAAACTACCTTTGAAAGAAGGTACCTAAGATAAACTTGCTTTATTAAGCAGATTAATATGATGTAGGTGGCTGTTAATACCAAAACTTAACAATGGTGCCATATCAAATGAATTTTATATCATTATATGAAGAAACCTAATAGCATTTTCACAACAAAAAAGAGGAAAATTGTATTAATTATTTATAATGACTGTAGGACTCAATCTGTTTTAAAAGATATTTAAATATGAAAAAGCTTGCCTTAAAAGGGAAGCAGTATGTTAATTAGCATTTACTGCATAGGTGCCAGTGAACATAAGTTCTTTAAATGGAGTCATTGCTATACAATATGAGACAAGTTGATTAGAAAGGCTTTAAGTGCATACAGCAGTGTGAGCCATATAAAATTCTAGTTTTGTAAATTAAAATGATTAAGCAGTAACAGTTTCACAGGGTTTATCTAATAAGAGAACACCTGACCCATGGATACTAAATATAGCATATTTCACTAGTGACAAAGAAAAGCTAAAAGATAATGGTCACTCGTATTAATTACAAAGTTGACTATTCAGACTGACATTCTGGTACTGATCTAGGCTTTACTTTCCTGATAGTTTCCTTATAGTGAGAAGAAGGCAGCCAGAGCACTTACCACTATATCCTCACTCAAACCAAAGAGAAAGGGGAGAGAATCACAGCGTTTTGAAAGGAAGTGTTTACTCTGAGTTCTTCATCAGATTTCAAGTTTCAGCATACTGTCCACAAATAAAACTTCATTCCCCTGGCTAACCCTATATACCAGAGAAGCTAGAAGGCATACCTCACATAGAGAAAAAGGACAAAGAGATTTGAAATGTGGGCCTGGTATGCTGGATCTGCAGGTAAAGTGCTTGCTGAAAAAGCATGAAAGTCTGGGTTTGCATCCCCTGTATCCATGTAAAATTTGGGCACATCAGTGTACACCTGTAACCCCAAAGCTGGGAAGCCAGAGACAAGAGAAGATCTGGAACTTGTTGGCAAGCCAGCCTAGATAAACTGATGAGCCCCATGTTCAGTTAAAGATTCTGCCTGACAAAATAGACAGTGACTGAGGAAGATTTACAATTCAGCTTCTGGCCTCCATAAATACATGAACACATATGCACATATACATGAAAAAACGCATATGCACTTTGCACACATACAAAAAATTAGTTTAAAGTGAAAATTATATTAAACAAACTTATTGTGACAAGCACTATTTTTTAGGCTTTTTGAGACAGGGTCTCCCTGTAGTCCCAGCTGTCCTAGAACTCACTATGTAGACCAGGCTGGCCTTGAACTCACAAAGATCTGCCTGCCTCTGCCTCCCAAGTGCTAGAATTAAAGACGTGCACCACCACGCCCAGCTTAAACTCTATTGTTATAATGTCCAATTCACAGATGAAGTAGGGAAGGACTTGCTATGTGTTTCTTGTTTGCTGCTTGCCCACGCACAGTCATGGTGGGGTGGTGTTGAACCAGAGGTGAGCTGCCTCTGGAGGCTGAACTGTTGATGACTGCTGCACAAGATAATTCCATACAGGATCACCATTCGTAGAATTTTTAAACTCATAAACTTGTAGAGTAAGTTGACTCTGTTATCATGTCCACCTTAAAGGTGTATTGTTAGTTAAGAAGAAAGCCACACCTTCCTATGGCATTGAGATTCTCACTCTCATCCATGTTCATGAATATGCTTCAAAGCAGTGAAAATTTCAGAGGCAAATAGATATTTGGAGTAAAAGAAGAAGAGAAAGTAGGAAGAATGGAAAAGGAAAAGGAGATGGAGAGGGAGAAAGTGAGGCTGACGGTTGGAAGGGCACTTACCAGTTGAATGAAGCCTGCCTTCCTTCAAGTTGGGCTCCAGTGCCAGTGGCATCCTCCTACTGAATTCATGTTCTTGTTTTGCCCAGGAATTGGCACCACAAGATAGAGCTAAGTGCCATGGGCAAGTTACCTCCCCAGTCAGATGCAGTTGTGACTGCAAGAGCAGAGCTGCATTCACTGCTGTCCTGAGGGTGATTTTCACAGGCCCTCTTTCAATAGCCATAGACTGTCTGAAAAATAGGGCCCTAACCAGATAGTGATGAGAGTGAATGGTGAAAAGTTGTTGCAGGGTTCTCTGAGCTCTGACACTGTGACCTGGGTGGGAGAATTTGCTCTTGGCCTGACTTCCTCCTCTACTAAACAGTGTTATTAGGTTAGAGGATATTGAATGTGATTTGGGATCTCATATTCTGTATCAGTCGAGGTTGTGTGCTTCCAAGCAATAGAAACCAATAGAAAGCTTAAGGAATAGATAAGAAAGTGTAAGTACCAGGCTTTGGAAGGGTCAAAAATGTCAATGCTCTTGGCATATAGGAGCTGTAACTTTGCCCACAGTATTCAGTAGAAAAGTCTGCAGGCGTAACCACTAAGCATCAGCTTGACCTAGGGTGAGACTCAGAGACCTCTCCTTAATACTGTATGATTATTGAGGAATCCTTCTCCCAAATGAAACTGTCAAGTGAGTAATAGAAGAAAAGGAACAGGCACTGAGGAAGTAAAACCTACAGACAATTGACTACCTGGTCTGCCTGTATCTTGACCTGGTCAGTCACATTTGAATTACTAATAAAAACAAAACCTTCCATTCGTTAAGGTTCTATCATGTGCCATCAATTTTGTAGAATATATTAAACTCATTTTGTTCATCTTAGCAAATTCTTTGCTATCTACACTTTTGAAGGTGGGAATAAATGAGGGTAATTAATTTGAAGATATCTATGAAGGATTAATCAGCAAGTCCCTTACTGACAACTCCTGAAAGCTTCACTTTTCCCATACCCTCCATCCTCCTAGCCAAGCCCTTTAACCATTTAAGTGCTTCTCTTTAGATGTACAGTTAGAACATTAGATAGCATTCCCTGAGAAAACTGATAATATTATTTCCTTAAAGGAACAAGGTCACAGACACCAATTCTAATGCTTCTTTGTTTCCTCACCATTTCTAAAGCCCCTCGGAGTCCATTTGCACAGTGATGGCCCCATTCCAAATCCATGTAATTCAATAAAAGAGACAATACACCAGCTCTCCGAGGGAGGGATAACTAGAAATTTGATGATTTAGTCCTGAAATAAAGATCTATTAGCACTGGAATGTAGTCAATTGACATTCAGATGCAGTAAGTTAGCACAGCATTTTAATAATTCACACAACATTCTCAGGTGCTTTGTCCATGAGAATAATTAACATCCTTTGCATCTGTGCACTTGGCAAAGCTCTCCCACAGTCTCCTGATTTGAATTGTGAAAATACATTATCATGTGTCCCTTGCCAACAAGGAGCTGTAAAATACATCAGTAGGATTCCAAGCCTTGAGCTAATCTTAGCATCAGTCTGTGTAGATCCTCCGTATGCCTTATACAGATCACGATGCAATGTTCTGTGTTGTTTCCATGTGCCCTAGGAAAGAAATCATGGCCTAAACCCAAGGCTGTCCAGTCTCCATCACTTTACAATGACCTGTACATTATGAAAAAACAGTAAAAGAATTCATTTGCATTTTGTACTCGTCAGTGACATGGACTTGGTGACTTACTAATCCCATGAGCCATTGCTTTCTTCTAGCCTTGGTCTTTGCTCAAACTTTCCCTGTGCCTGGCAGATAAGTCTTCTCTTTTTCCTTACAGAGCTTCCTAGTAGCTTCTAGACCTTAGCTAGATAGATGTGGCTCAGGAGGTTCCAGGATGGGCTTTTCTAATAAGGTGCATGGTGATGCTGATGCTGCCAGTTTTAGACCATCAGCTGAGTATTGCTCTTGCATATATCACAACAAACACAGTTGAAGTGCTTGCAGAAATCTATCCTGGTTATGTTTTTTGAGGATTTTTAAATGAAATGTAACCAGTCTAGAAGTGTGAATGAAAATGTGTAAACACATGCAAATATGCAATATATTACTTCCTATGCTTTTATAATTTAAAATGAATTATAGAACATATGACATGAAAAATGTATAGGAAAGATGTGGTAAAACAAAAATAATTCCAGAAGGCCACTCTAGAAAATGTGTGACAATGAGCTTCCACTTTGAAGTTTGCATAAAGAACAGGTTGATAAAGTCTATAGCCCACTAAGGTTAGGATCTCTGTTTCTGGGATCTTCAAAGAGACCTTTAGCTTTCTCAAGCTATAAGAGACTATAGGAAAACAATACATTGCTCAGACAGAACAATACTGAATGAAAGGAAAAAGAGACTATATCATATTTCCCTGAGATTTCGTAACTGCAATTTAGTCACTATATGGGCCTGTGGTCAAATTCCTATGGCTTGTAACATATAAAATAACTCCGGAGTAAATTAAAAAGTCACAAATTTCTAGTATTTCAAATATACTACAAAGGTGGCACATCAGATAAAAACAATGTTATTTATCTCTGAAAGGTTGGAACTTCTACAGATAAATTTGCAAGGGAAATGAACTCACAGACACACAAACAATGAAAATATACACACATATGTACATATTTGAAATACATGTGGAGATAAGACAAACTAGTTAGCTTTAGTTGACACAGCTCAGAGTTATAAGAGAGGTCTCAATTGAAGAACTTCCTCCCTCAGATTGGTCTCTGGGTGTGTCTATGGGGCATCATTTTCTTGATCATTAATGATATAGGAGGGCCCAGCCCACTGTGGGTGATATCATCCCTAGGTAGGCCTGGGCTACATAAGAAACTAGCTGAATGAGAGGCTGGGAGCAAGCTAGTAAGCAGCTTTCCTCCATGGTTTCTGCTTCAAACTCCTGCCTTAAATTTCCACCTCAGCTTCACTGGATGATGATGTATAACATATAGGATGAAGTAAGTCATTTTCCTTCCCAGGTAGCTTTGGGCCATGGTGCTTATCACAGCAGAATAAAGCAACCTAGAATAGAAATTGGTACCAGAAGTGCGATGTTGCTCTGATATACATAACTATGATCTTTTAAGGGAATTGTGGAATCAATTGGATATGGAAAATCCACTAAGTGCTCAGAGCTTAATGGGCTATTTATGGGCACTTGAAAGGTAATGGTGAGAGAAATGCACATGATGGAGACTTGGCTTGTGAAGATGTAGATGGAAGCAAAGAAAGCAAACAAAGGAGTCATGTGTGTGACTGTTTAGATTAAGAATCAGTGGAAGTAAAACCTGGCTTCATCTGGACAATGGATGCTGATCATCTGGGTCTGAATTATCAGCTGTGGTTAAACAAGACATCAGTTTTAAAGAGGTGAAAAATTTCAGAAGCATTTACTAAGGGTCATTACACTAAAGATATGATCCAATAGGAGGGGTAAGCCTAAATACCAAGCTGCTAGCAGAATCTGACAAAATAATGTGGAAGAGTCTCCCACGAACTACTGGCTTTGAAGGCATGAAGAAGTCATGGAGAGAAGCTGCGGTTAGACACCACGTAGCAGGGTTGCAGTGCCTGCAGGAGGCTTTGAGAGGCCATTGGTAAAGGTGACTCATCAGTTGCAGTGAATACAACAGAATTAAAGAGATCACAGACAGAAGTTGAGGCTTGGTACCATGTACTAATGACAGAGACCCTAAGAAGTCAGGAGTTGCCACTGGTGAAGGTGAGATGTAGCCTCAGTTATAGTGGAGACTCTAGGGTGTTGGGGATGCCAGAATCATCCACTTATGCTAAGGATGGCAGAGCTACAGAGGAGGGGACACCTAAGCCCTTTGGAGCCCAAAAGATCATGAGTGAGTCCCAGATGTCAGATACTAAGGTTTATACACTGTTGTATTTGGGGTTTTTCCTTGATTTAAATGTAACTATACACTGGTTCTTCCCTTTTTTAAATAAGAAAATGTAACTTGCTTTGGATTTTCCTGGAGCTCACAGAGACTGGACTTTTGAAGAGAACTTGAAATGTTAAATCTGTATTTTTTCATATTATTGAAGTTTATGCACAAAACAATTTGATTTCAAATAAACATTTAATGTAAAAACAAATGTTGTTTTAAACTGAATTTTTTTACATCTATTGTACCATTCAAATGCTTTATCATCTTACATGATTTCTTCAAAATCAGTTATCAATGGTACATATAGAAAAGCATTTTTTATAAATAGAAACAAAGAGATTTTTCAGCTTTTATTATAAGATGACATAAAAAGTTTGGGCTGGAGAGATGGCCTAGCGGTTAAGAGAGCTGACCACTGTTACAGAGGACCCGGGTTCAATCCCCAGCACCTACATAGCAGCCAAGAACTGTCTGAAATTCCAATTCCAGGGCTGGAGAGATGGCCTAGCGGTTAAAAGCACCGACTGCTCTTGCAGAGGACCTGGGATCAATCCCCAGCACCCACATGGCAGCTAAGAATCGACTGTAACTCCAATTCCAAGAGAACTCCAGTTCCAGGGGAATCCGAGACCCTCTTCTGACCTCCGTGGCATTGCACGACATGGGTGCACAAACCTACATGCAGTCAGTACATTCATACACATACAGAAATAAATTTAAAAATTTTTTTAAAGTTTACTTAACAGAAGTAATTTCATTACTATTTGGGGGGAGGGGATCACCAACTTTTTGTGTAAACAATGCTAGCCTTCTTTTAAGCATTAAGAGCATAACTGCTTAAGAAATTACATAAACAATAATTCTACACCTACAACTCCCCTAAAATAATCTATTATTTTTACATATGGGCATAGATTTTAAATCTGTATTTTTTAAGACTGGAATTTTTTAAGTTGTATTTTATATTATGATAGTGACATGAGACCTTGGTGACAAGAAAGAAAAGGCTACGGCTTAAGTTGATTTAATTGTGTGTCAAGTGGAAAGAGGGTGGAATCTTCTAGTTAGCTTCAGTTGTTAACTTGACACAGCCCAGTTATAAGAGGAAACCTTAACTGAAGGTGCCTCCATCAGATTGGCCTGTGGATGTGGCTTGGGCATTTTCTTGACTGCTGATTGATGTAGGAGGGCCCAGCCCACCATGTGAAGTACTTTCCCAGTAGCTGAACATGAGCCTGGGAGCAACCAGTAAGGAGTGTGCTTCCATGGTTTCCACTTCTAGCTTTTGCCTTGAGTTCCTAGCTTGGCTTCCTACAGTGATGGATTGTAGCTTGTAAGATCAAACACACTTTGCTCCTCAAGTTGGTTTTGGTCATGATGCCTGTCACAGCAACAGAAAGTAAATTAGAAAAAAAAAAAAAAAAACATGGAGTGAGGTGCCAGTAAGGCAAGGAAGAACTGCCTTGACCCTAGAGGGGGCTTGACACCCACCCCCAGAACTCCCAGCTTGGGATCCAGAGAGACACATGGATTCAGTGAAGTGCCAGTAAGGCAAGGTGGAACTGCCTTGACCCTTGAGGGGCTTGACACCAGTCCCTGGAACTCCCAGCTTGGGTTCCAGAGAGATGCACAGACTCAGTGATGTGCAGGTAAGGCAAGGCTGAACTGCTTTGACCCTTGGGGGCCTACCAGCATGCGGACCAAAGTAGCAACACAATACTGCCACCCCAGTCAACCTGGTGGATCTGTGGTGCAGAGGGTCCAGCAGGTGCAGTATTAGTGA
The DNA here is from genome assembly GCA_009823505.1 of Rhizomys pruinosus. Lineage (NCBI taxonomy): Eukaryota > Metazoa > Chordata > Mammalia > Rodentia > Spalacidae > Rhizomys > Rhizomys pruinosus. The sequence continues at coordinate 1,208,297 of VZQC01013314.1, read as the reverse complement.
TTATAGTCTGTGCAGCCAATGTCGAGGCACCAGAATCCAAACAAACAAACAAACAAACAAACAAACAAAAAAACAAATCCACATGCCAAGGACACAAAGGAAAAACAATATGGGTGGGAAAAGCTCATAATAAATCTACAGTGAACTTTACCAATCCCTACAATGAGATCTCTGAGGAAGGAAACCAAGATACCAACCTTAGAAGAACAACTGTAGACATATTTAAAGAAATTGGAGAACTAAGGGGAGAGAATGAAAATCTCAAGAAGGACCTAGAGGGAGATAATGAGAAATGTTGGAAAGAACTAAGGGGAGAGATTGGAAAACTCAAGAAGGACCTAGAGGGGAAAAAAATGACAAACTCTGGAAGGAAGGGGAAAGGCTGAAAAGATCCCAGGCTGAAATGAAAAAAGAAAATGAACCAAGGAGCTACAAGATGAGAATGACAGGCTCCAGAGAGAAGTAGGAAATCTAAAGAAATCACAGGATGATTCATCCAGTCACCAGGAAAGGATGGGAAAAAGCATCAGAAGCAGAATTGAAGAAGCAAAAAAAGAAGAATATCAGACCTGCAGAATAATACAGAGCAACTAGAAAGCTCAAGTAAAGATTATGAAAAATTTAAAAAAACAAGACTGGAACAACCAGGAAATGTGGGACACTATGAAAAGACCAAAATTCTGCCCCATAGGAATAAAGGAAGGAGAAGAATCCCAAGACAATACTATTGACCAGATCTTCAACAGGATAATAGAAGAAAATTTCCCCCAAACTGAAAAAAAGACAATCCCATACAAATTCAAGAAGCACATAGAACACCAAATGACAGGACCAGAAAAGAAACTCCCCATGCCATATAATTTTTAAAACACTAGATGCTGATTTGAGATCTCCTGAGCCCAGCGGAAGGTACCGTTCCCCCACCCCCACCCCCCCCCACCCCCCCGCCAACTGAGATTACAAAGAAGCATCTGATGGAGGCAAGCAAAGCAAGCCTTCAAAACAGTGAAGAGGCATTTAGGACTCACATTGGAATACCGACAAGGAGAAGCCCATATGCCCGGATCACCGAAGAAGAGACCACACTGGAAAGGGCAGGATTAATCCTGTGCCAAGCTTTACCAACCCTATGGAAGACTCCTGCAGTGGGATCCCTCTGGGGATGCCCCAGGACAAAGACTCAGAAACACAATTGGGAACATACTTAAAGTAATCAAAAGATCATAAAGAACAAATTAAAGAACTAAGAGAAGAGAATGAGGAACTCAAGATGGACCCGAGAGAGAGAGAGAGAGAGAGAGGAGGAGGAGAGAGGAGAGTAGAGGGGAGAGAGAGAGAGACATGAAAGTGGAAGGCATAGACACAGAAAAGATCCCAGGAAAAAGAAAAAGAAAAAACAAAAACAAAAAAAAAAAAAAAAAAAAAAAAAAAAAAAAAAAAAAAAAAAAAAAAAAAAAAAAAAAAAAAAAAAAAAAAAAAAAAAAATCAAACACTCACCATCAGAGACGGAATGAAAAAGCCTAGAAGCAGAATGGAAGAAGCAGAACAAAGAATATCAGACCTGGAAGATAACACAGACAAGTAAAAAGCTTAAAAAAAAAAAAAAAGATTATGAAAAATTAAAAATACACAAAAATGGAACAAAGAGGAGACAAAAAAGATCAAAACCTCCGCATCATAGGAATAGAGGAAGGAGAAGAATCCCAACGAATGGTGTATTGATCAGATCTTCAACAGATAATAGATGAAAAACTTCCCCAAACTAAAAAGGACAAACCAATACCAAGACACGAAGCACATAGAACTTCCAAACAGACAAGATCAGAAAAGAAATTCTCCACGCCACATCATAGTTATATAATGCTATGACACCCAAAACAAAGACAAAAAGCCACAAGAGAAAAAACAACAGTTTACCTATAAGGGGAAACCTATCAGAATTACAACGGACTTCAACAAAACTATGAAGAAGACGAGAACCTGGAGCAAGCCTTCCCAGTGTGAAGGCACAATAGATGCCCAACCAGGTTTACTATACCCAGCAAACATGTCAATCCTATTGAGGACGGCGAGAGAAAATCTTCCATGACATAAACAAACTTGAAAGAATACATGTACGGGAAAACCAACCCAGAGAATACTTGAAGCAATGAAAGAAACAAGAAGAAAGGAGCAACCAACCCCAAGGCACCTAGAAAGAGAAATCAATATAAAAGCATAACTACAGAAGTAGAAAACCTAAATCAAAACCGACAGATGGATAATAAGGCACAAGGAAGCAACACAAACCTATCAGTCATAACCCTTAAATATTAATGGACTAAATTCCCCAATCAAAAGACATCAGACTGGAGACTGGATTAGGAAACAGAATCCATCAAATGCTGTCTACAAGAAACACATCTTGCCTTCAAAGACAGGCACCATCTTAAGGTGAAGGGATGGAAAAAATATTCCAAGCAAATGATACAAAAAGAAGAAAGGGGAAAGCAGGTGTTTCTTTTTAATTGGATAAAATAGATTCAAAGTAAAGAAATCAGAAGAGACAAAGAAGGCCATTACATTTTCATCAAAGGAACAATCCACCAAGGAGATTTCCACAATTATGAATATATATGCCCCAATTCTGGTGCACCAAACTTTATAAAGACAATTCTCCAGGACCACAAGTCACCACTAACCCCAGTACACTCATAGTGGACGATTTCAATACCCCCCACTGAGTCCTTTGGATAGGTAACAGGACAAAAAATAACAACAGAGAGGGACATCTGAACTGAACGACATGATACACCAAAAGGACCTCATAGACCTCACAGAAACATTCCATCTATGACCAGAAGAAACACTTTCTACTCAGCACACACGGAACATTCTCCAAATTGGACCACATCCTGGGACACAGAGAAACCTCAAACAAATACAAAAAGATTGACAATTTATGTATCTTTGTCAGACACAGGGCAATAAAGTCAACATCTAACACCAGGACAAGCCCTCCTGCCTACAAGAACACATGGAGACTAAAACAACACACTCTGTAATGAATGGATCAAAGTGAGATAAAGAAAGAAATAAAAAATTTTCTGGGACTGATGACAAGACAATAAACACAAAAAACAACGTTTGGGATACTTTAAAAGCAGTCCTAAGAGGGAAGTTTATAGCCCTGGGTGCCTACATTAGAAAAACAGAAAGAGAACAAGTGAATGTCTAACATACAGCTAAAGCACTTGAAGGCAAAGCAGATGAACCCCAAACACACAAAGACAGGAAGAATAAACAAAAATCAGAGCAGAAATCAATGAAATGAAACAAAGAACAATACAAAAAAAGCAATGGAGCCAAAGTGGTTCTTTAGAAAGTAAACAAGATAGACCAGACCTCTAGCCTCAGTTAACAGAAGAAAGAAGGAACAACTCCAAAATCAATAAATAACCGTGATGAAAGGGGAAATATCACAACGGACAAGGAAAAGATCAAGAAAAATTATATGGGGATATTACAAGACATTAATATTCTACCCAGTTGAAAATAGAAAAAATGGCTTGATATCTGAAATCCTGGGAATCACCGAAGCTAAGCCAAGAAGGACAGCAGCTTAAACAGACCCATAAATAATAAGAAATAGAGGATGTAGTAAGAAGCCCAACTAAAAATGCCCAGGCCCGACGGTTTCACAGCAGAATTCTATAAAAAACATTTCAAAAAGACCTACAACCATTATACTGAAAAAAACGTTTAGAAGGATACAATCAGAGGGAATTCTCCCAAATTCCTTCTATGAAGCAACAACTCACTCTATTACCAAATCAGGCAAAGATCCAACTAAAAAGGAGATTATATACCCATCTCCCTTTAACACAGATGCCAAAATTCTAACAGAATATGGAAAATGTACAACCACATCAGAAGATCATCCATCATGACCCAAGTTGGATTCATACCAGAGATGTCAGGGATGGTTCATCAACATACGAAAATCAATAAACATCATCAAACACATAAATGGAATCAAAGACAAAAACCACAACATCATCTCAATTGATGCTGAAAAAGCCTTCGACAAAATCCAGCATCCCTTCATCTTAAAGTCCTAGAAGGAATTGGACTGAGGGATCATTCATCAATGTAATCAAAGCCATATACAGGAAACCCACAGCCAGTATCATGTCTAAATGGGGAAATGACAGAAGACTTCCTTTAAAGGTAGGAATCAGCACGGCTGCCCTCACGTCCCACTCCTCTTCAAATAGTGCTTGAAACTTGCCAGACAATAAGGCAAAAAAGGATTTAAAGGAGTACTATTTGGAAAGAGGAAGTCAAACTATCCCTATTTGCTCTATGATATGATTGTTTAACTTAAGGGTATGCTAAAAACCTCCACCAGAAAACTTCTAGAAATGATTAACCAGCTTCATCAAAGAGGCAGGATACAAAATTAATCTTAAAAATCAATGGCCTTTCTTTACAACCAAAACAAGAAAAACTGGAGAAAGAAGCATTATAAGAGACCTTCCCACTCACAATAGTCTCAAAAACAATAAGATACCTAGGAACAAACCTAAGCAAAGACACAAAGGCCCTCTACAACAAAAATTTTAAACCCTTAAAGAAAGAAATTGAAGAAGACCTCAGAAGATGGAAAAAAACCTCCCATGCTCATGGATTGGAAAATTAACATTGTAAAAATGTCCATTTTACCAAAACTCTTTATAATTTAATGCAATCCCAACAGATGAAATCCCCAAGAGTTTCTTCACAGGCTTGGAAAAAAAAATTCTAATTTCATTGGAAAACAAAAGACCCAAAATAGCCAAACAACTGAGTGAAAAGAATACACGGGGGGATCTCTATAGCCAGACTTCAAACTATACTACAGGCTATAGTCATGAAAAACAGCCTGGTACTGGCACAAAAACAGACCTGTTGACCAATGGAACAAAACGAAGACCAAATCTGAGCACATACAATTTCAGCCCTCCATATTTGACAAGGGGGCCAAGAAGCCACAATGGAGAAAAGACAGCACTCTTCAGCAAGTAGTGTTGACAAACTGGATCACCATTTGTAGAAGAATGAAATTAAAACGCCTTCCTCTCGCCCTGTACAAAAGTCACTTCCAGATGGATTAAGACCTTCACGTGAAACCCCAAACTCTGAAGGTGATAGAAGAAAAAGTTGGCGCCAGCAGACTACAAGACATAGGTGTGGAAAGACTTCCTAAATCAAAGACAGCAGCTGCACAGGAATTAGGTCGACATTGACAAATGGACCTCATAAGACTCAAAATTCGTCCATCAAAAGAAACACATCAAGGAAGTGAAGAGAAATCCACAGAGTGGGAGGAAACTTCACTGCAGGATACATCTGACAAAGCATTGATTTCCAGATATATAAACTACTAAAAAACAAAGAAAAAGAAAACAAATGACCCACTCAACAGATGGAGCAAAGAACTGAACAGAGACTTCACAAGTGAGGAATTAGAGATGTCTGAGAAACACCTCAAGAACTGTTCAACATCACTAATAATTAGGAAATGCAAATGAAAACCACTTTAAGTACCATCTTACCCAAAAGACTGGCTAGGATTCAAGAAAACAAATGTATCCAATGCTGGAGAGGTTGTGGGGAAAGGGGAACACTCATCCAATGCTGGTGGGAATGTAAACTTGTACAGCCACTATGGAAAGCAGTGTGGAGGAACCCTTGGAACGAATCTGGAATGAACTTTGCCACCCGACCCAGCCATACCACTCCTGGGGCAGTTACCCTCAGACATACGCTCAGACCACAGAGATACATGCACGGCCATGTTTATTGCAGCTCTCTTCACAATAGCAAGGAGCTGGAACAGCCTCTAAATGCCCCTCAACTGACGAGTGGATAGAGAAAATGTGGTACATCTACACAATGGAGTTCTATGCAGCAGTAAAGAAAGATGACATCACGAGCTTTGCAGGAAAATGGCTGGAGCTAGAGGACATCATGCTGAGTGAAGTAACACAGTCCCAGAAAAACAAACGATGAATGGTGTCCCTCATTTGTGGATGCTAGTGCCAATTACCCAGTTGTAAGTATTTCTTGTGTGGGGCCCCCTGAGCTTTTGTACAAAGCAGTTGGGTGTAATGCATTTTGGAAACAATAACAACAACAGAAAAGACTGCATCAAAGAACTGACTGAAACAGTGAACTTCTGCTCAAAACAGTCAACTTCCCCATGGAAAATATTGAGAAAGACTAAGCGATGAAAAGCATGTTTGGCAGAATGCATGAGCTCTGGCGGCATGGGGGAATGGGTGGGAATACGGGTCTAGATTTGTTAAAAATAAAAAAAATAAATTAAAAAAAAAAACACTAGATGCTCAAAACAAGGCAAAATACTGAAACCCACAGGAGAAAAACAACAAGTTACATATAAGGGGAAACACATGAGAATTATAGCTGACTTCTCAGTCCAAACTACGAAAGCTAGAAAAACATGGACCAAAGTATTCCCTGTGCTAAATGTCTTTAGCTGCCAATCCAGATTACTATACCCAGAAAAAAATGTCAGTTATAGTTGAAGGAGAAAGAAAAATCTTTCACAACATGAACAAGATGAAAGAATACATGTCTAGGAAACCAACACTTCAGAAAATCCTCCAAGCAATCCAAAGAATAGAGGAAAGGAAATGAGCAACTATCCTTAAGCAATTAAAGAGAGAAATCAACAAAAGCATAACAGAGTAGATCAAAGATCTCAACGTGAAACTTGAAACCCTGAAGGCAATAGAAGAAAAAGTTGGCAACAACCTATAAGACATAGGCATAGGAAAAGACTTTCTAAATCAGACAGCAACTGCACAGGAAATAAGGTCAACAGTCAACAAATGGGACCTCATCAAACTCAAAAGCTTCTGAACAGTGAAAGAAACAATCAAGGAAGTGAAGAGAAAATCCACAGAGTGGGAGGAAATCTTCACCAGTGATTCATCTGACAGAGCATTAAGATCAAGTATATATAGACTACTCAAAAAACAAAGAAGAAAACAAATGACCTACTCAAAAGATGGAGTAAAGAGCTGAACAGAGACTTCAGCAGTGAGGAAGTAAAGATGGCTAAGAATCATCTTTAAAACTGTTCAACATCATTAATAATTAAGTAAATGCAAATTAAAACCACTCTAAGATATCATCTCAGTCTGATAAGATTGGCTAATATCAAGAAAACAAAAGACACCAAATGGAGAGGTTGTGGGGAAAGGGGAACTCATCCACTGCTGGTGGGAATGTAAACTTGTGCAACCATTATGGAAAGCAGTGTGGAGAACCCTTAAAAGACTCAAAATGAGCCTACCATCTGACCCAGTCATACCACTCCTGGGTATATACCCACAAAACTCATCCTACCACAAATATACATGCACACCCATGTTTATTACAGCAAATAGCTGGAACCAACCCAAATGCCCCTCAAATGAGGAGTGGATGACAAAAATGTGGTACATCTACACAATTGAGTACTATTCAGTGGTAAAGAAAGATGACATCATGAACTTTGCAGGTAAATGAATGGAACTGGAAGCCATTATGGTAAGTGAAGTAAACATAGTCCCAGAGAAACAAGCAGTGAATGGTCTCCCTCATTTGTGGATGCTAACACCAAATCCCCAGATGAAAGGCAAGCTGAGCAACCTTATTGTTATATTTCTGTTTGAAAGCAACTATGTTGTTATAATGTAAATCTCTTAAAGGGCTCTAGAATTGATCCACCACTTACTTTCAGAATCCGTAATTACTGTATATGAGTGGAAAGTATGTATTCATATTTTAGAGTAATATAAAATTGAAGGAGAAAAATGTGAATTCCTAAATATAAAGGAAAAAAAAAAAAGACTGAGAGAAAGATGCAGGACAGTTATGGCAGAGAGCATGATCTGGAGTGGGGTGGGGGGAAGGGAAAGAGGAATATGTCTGTAGGAAGCTTTCTTTTTATGCTGAAGAGGGACCACACGGCCCTGCTAAGGGGGATGGGGACACAGTGGCTGCTTTGTGGACACTGTGGGGAGCTGACCCCTCGGCACAGAGGTCAGCTAGCTACTTCCTGTATCCTGGCCTGGATGATACTTTCAACCCAGGCCCTTAGCCTGGACCCACAGACACGCGTTCCACTCTTGGCCATGACTTCTCACCTGCCCAGAGCCTGGACAGGAATTTCAAGCTGCTGGCTAATTGTCTCCCTTCAGCCAATACCCACTCACAACACCTGCTACCCAGATTGGTGATCCACAAAGGAATCTCTTTCCATCCCACTGGCCACCCGAACGAAATGCAGGCCTACCTTAGCCTGTATGCATGCGAAAATTAATAAAAATGATGGCCAGGAATTCCGTGATGACGTTACTATGAAATTCAAATTTACTCCTTGATACAGCTTGCTTTTATAAAACAAATGATGTCAGTTCCCAGAGCCAATCATAGGCCCCCCAGCTCTGTGCCACCGCATGCCTTGCCCCACCCAGCATCACGAACCTAGGCCATGCTGCTTGCTCCTCCTTGGGGTGGGGCCAGACCCTTGGCCAGTAGTGCTAGTTGGAAAGCCAGCCCGCAATTCAAGCTGGATTTCCTACATATGTTTAAACTGAACTGAGAAATGATGTCTGAAATACACAAACATCAAAAAAGCATTATAATAAAAGGGAAAAAGAAACAACATGAAGAAGAACCATAAGAAATAACAGGAAGCAAAATAATATTTTACAAACCACTTGTTTTGGGATTATCATTAAGATAAATTAAAAATATAACTTGTTTTAGGGGCTGGAGAGATGGCTCAGCGGTTAAGAGCACCAACTACTCTTGCAGAGGACCTGAATTTGATTCCCAGCACCCACATGGTGGCTAAGAGCTATCTTTATCTGGGTGTGGTGCACACGCCTTTAATCCTAGCATTCAGGAGGCAGAGGCAGGTGGATCTCTGTGAGTTCAAGACCAGCCTGGTCTACAGAGTAAGTTCCAGGCCAGCTGGGTCTATATGGAGACCCTGTCTCAAAAAAAAAAAAAAAAAAAAAAAAAATATAGATATATATACATATGATATATATATATAGCATCTGTTTGAATGTATAAAGACAAAGTGGTGACTCATCTTTCTGGTGGGTTTTGGTTTGTTTGGATAAAAAAACCCCACCAACCCACCACCCACCCCTTTTTGTTGAGTTTTGTTGTGGGTTGCACCACAACCCACCAAACACCCCCACACAACAAACCCCCAAACAACCCTACACACAAAAACACAAACACAAAAAAAAAAAAAAAAAAAAAAAAAAAAAAAAAAAAAAAAAAAAAAAAAACCCAAAACCCAACACCCAACCAAAAACCAACAAAACAGACCCCACACCACCAACAACCCGCCACCACAAACCCCCAAAACCCACCGCCCCAACAACAACCATCCACGCAAACCCCCCGCAAAAACCACCTCAACAACACCCACAACCCACCCCACCACCACAAGTTCATGCATTCTGCCAAAAAAAAAAAAAAAAAACCACACCCCCCACCCCCCCGGTGTTTGTGTTGGGGGGGGGGGGGGGGGGGGGGGGGGGGGGGGGGGGGGGGGGGGGTAGGGGGGGGGTGGGGGGTTGGGGGGTGTGGGGGGGGAGGAGGGGGGGTGGGGAGGGGGGGGGGGGGGGGGGGGGGGGGGGAGGGGGGGGGGGAGGGGGGGGCCACCAAAACAGAAAAAAAAAGAAAAAACAAACAAAGAAAAAAAAAAAAACAAAAAAAACCAACAACAGCACGAAAAAACAAAAAAAAAACACGCCAAAAAAGAACAAAAAAACAAAAAAACAAATTTTTTTTTTTTTTTTTTTTTTTTTTTTTTTTTTTTTTTTTTTTTTTTTTTTTTTTTGTTTTTTTCTTTGTTTTTTCTTTTTTTTAGAATTTTTGCATCTATGTCATTAGAGATATTGGCTTGTAGTTTTATATTTTTGTTGTATTTTTCTCTAGTCTAGAGTTTATTGTTTTTATGTTTGTTTTTGTGTTTTTTTTTTATTTTTTTTGTTTTGTTTTTTTTTTGTTTTTGTGTATCGTGTATAGTTGTTTCCGTAACCAGCCAACCCACCCCCACCACCAGCCCCACCACCCCACGCCAACACCCAAACACCCCCCACCAAACCCAACCCCTACCACACCCCACTACCACAAACACACCCGCCCAGACCAACCCACCCTCGCCCCCAATCCTCCACCACCAAACCCCACTCAACCACCCACCAACCCCCCACCCGCCCCACGTTTTTAATACATAATAATTACTCAAGCAATATTAGCTGTCGGAATGAAGAAAACCTAGATGACTGCTTCAGTAATATTTATCATCGTAATGAAGGGTTTAGAGAAAGCTAGAAGGCAGTGGAAAATTATGGTCTCCTAGTAATAATCAATTTGAATTTTAATTAAGGAACATCTTAAGATTCCTAAAGTTTTTAGGTTGGTAATTGTATGCCCTTTCTGAGCTTCATAGACCAATTCTTCTCCCTAAACTGCATATTCTCCCACAAAGTTAAATATTTAAGGAAAGTTGTAAAGGATCTAGTCCCTTTGTTAACCCTAGGCAAGCATCTCTCTGCTCAGTCCAGAGTGTTTCCTTAGAAGAGCAAGAATGGATTGCTGCTTAGGTATACAAGAATCTGAAAACTTTATAGTTAAAAAACAATAATTTTTTTTTCTTAAAATGGAATTTAAAGATAGATTCTTTAAACTTGGAACACATAAGCAGGCAAGGAACCAGTTACATTTTGGGGGAGTAGGGCCGGTGATTCTGGCAATTTAGGTGACACAAATAATTTGCATATTTCAGGTAGAAGATCCAGAAATTTCATTATATTCTCAAAAAATCTTGAAGCCATGACCTCTGAAATGCTTATAAAAAGGTTTATTTCTGGATTTTCCCTTTTGAACGAAAATGGGGAAACTGAGGGCTAAAGAGAAAATGATATACCTAATAATATTTCCTATATTCAGAATACCAGCCATGACCCAGGAGGAAACTGTATCCACAGAAAATTCTGTCTTCAGTTAAGTTGGACAGAGTAGGTTGTGAATAATGCTTATTTTAACAAGTGTGTAGGGGGGGTATGCACAGAGGTGAGAGGATAATCTCTCTTGAATGTTAGTGCTTGCTGATTGTCTTATTTTTAAAAGAAGACCTGGGGCCTACCAGGTAAGCTGTCTCTCTTTCACACCTCCTGGAAGGGGCATGCTGGGATTACAGATGTAGGACAACCACAGCCCAGGTTCTAAGGATTGAAACTCCAGTAATCAGCCTTGCCCAGCAAGCACTTTACCTATTGAACCATTTCCACATACCCTGCTATGATGACTTAAGAGATGAGACCATCTCTGAAGTTGCCTAAACTTCCCCAATAACTTGTTATCCTGAAATCAAATTGTAATTAACACTAATTTCTTTTTGCTCTATAAAGAATTGAAACTGGAGGAATTAAACAACATAGTCCATACTATATGTAATGGTTCTATTTGTCTCAAAACATTGCAGCAAATGGTGAAAAATTCGTGATGGCTTGGACTAAAGCTTTCATAATCTTGGTACCCAAGCACTCTCATTTGTGTAACTCTGGCTTTCTAAACACTTCTTTCCAATCCAGAAGGCCATTTTCATCAATAATTATTACCATCAAATTTGATATTTATATTTGATCATTACCCTTTTTAAAATTAATACTGAACAAGCACGTTGCTACCTGACTCAGTAGGTGCCTGACTTGAACTAAGTGAATATATGAATATGTGAACTAAGGGTTTGAAAGGTGGCAGGTGCTGGAGCACCTTAGCTGGATCCGAATCCGATTGAGGTTCCCTCTCCTTCGTTCCCTCTCTTTGCTCTCTAATCTTCCCTCAAAAAAAAAAAAAGAAAAAAAAAATCTGTGACAAAAGAGACTCCTGAAACTTCTAGGGCAGCCCTTTTTTCAGCGCTGCCTTAAACAATAAGAAAACTTTTATCAAAATTAAAGGGCCCAGCAGCTGGAAATGGAGAAGAAGGCTCCATGATCCCAGAGAGGAAAGGGAGAGATACCCTTGAATACTGCAAATCTGGAGTGAAACATGCTGACAGGTTTCCATCTCAACCCTCACCAGACCCCTTTCAGTTCCTCAGACATTTACTGATGATCGCAGACAGAGGGTCCTTTTCAAACTATGACCTCCTGTCAATTTTCGTTTACTGAGCCTGAGTTTAAAAGAGGACTTTGGGGCTGGAGAGATGGCCTAGCGGTTAAGAGCAACGACTGCTCTTGCAGGGGGCCAGGGATCGATCCCCAGCACCCACATGGCGGCTGAGAACTGTCTTTAACTCCAGTTCCAGGGGAATCCAACACCCTCTTCTGACCTCCGCGGTATTGCACGACACAGGTGCACAAACCTACATGCAGACAGCACATTCGTACACATACAAAAATAAATAAAATTTAAAAAATATATTTAAAAAAAAGAGGACTTTGTGGTACCTTAACTGTGAGTGGGCTTTCTTGGTGCCTACGTAAACCTGGGTTGTTGCAGTAATATCTGTGTATCTCATTAATCTTTAAACTAGGGGCAAAAGTAGCACTTGCTCCATTGCATTGTTGTGATTAAGCATGTGAATACATGAAATGCTGAGAGAAGTACATGGAACATAGGGAGCTAATAGTATTAGCAGCAATGAATACTGGCACCTCACAATGACTAATCCATTCATAACAAAGGATCCTGGAATACTATTCAGGAATAAGTGGGAATCCATATTCTCTTACTATACACAGAATGACTGGACTTAGAAGTTACTGATTTATTGATAAAGTGATCTCAGTAAATGGATTCTGTGTCTGCGTCTTAGTTTGGCATTGGATAAGCCACTGCTTCCCTCCCTCATAGGACTCCTGTGAGTGCTCGAAAAGAGATGCTAAAAGGTGCTTTTGAAATTGTGAAGACTTGGGCAAATGTCATGGCTGTCTCCCAAATAGCTGGGGTTCCTCCAAATGCCCCCCCCCCTTTTCAGTCAACAGAGATGTTGTGCTGGGGATTCCAAGAATGAAGATCCCCAGTGTCCCTCAGATCCCTGTGGTTCTGAGAGGGAGTCATTCAGTTACATCTGGGATATCATTGCCCTTGTGGGTCAATAGCTTGGCTTTGAGAAACAGCACCATTTCCTCAGGGATCATGTGACTACTCTTGAGCCATAGACTCTGGGCTAAGCAAGTTTAATAGCCTGTTTCACAAAGTAAAGAGCTTTCTTTAACCCTCTTAGGTTAACAACACCAACAACTGGTTTATTCCACTCACACTCTGTGTGCCGTGGATTCAGCAGGCTCTCACCTGCTCTTTGGAACTCCTTAATCTCAAAAGTGAAGAAACTGAAACAAGCCTCAGAGGTAAAGAGATTTTTTTTCTACACATTTCTTCTCGATTTTGTACCTGAGCTGGATCCACAGCCTAGGTTCTCCCAATCAAAACTGAGTTAATGAGTTCTTTTCCTTCCTCTGTCAATTCGAAGCCTGAACAGAATATGATATACAATGAATGTAAAGTACAAGAAGCCTCTAGGAGAAGAATGAAATCATTATTTTCTAAGAGGCTCATTTCCTTCTGTTTTGCTGACAGCATTTTTCCCAGTATGGCTTATTAACAAGAGAAAAGATGCTGGGGGCATTGCAGATGAGATTACTGAAAACTTGCTCAGCATTAGGAGTGACCTCACAGCCTCTTGGGTCTCTTCCTTTGCTATTTTCAGCTACATCCATTCTTTTGGCTTGTTGGCATGTTGGGAAATTGCTAAACATTCACGGTGTAGATTACCACGACCAGTGAGGGCATGGACATGCTCTTGCTATTGCAGGAAACTAGATTTCCCCAAATTAATACCAACTACTCCCTATCCATCCTCCTAAAGAACTTCAAAGGCCTTTAGCACATTAAAGACCTAGTAGAAAAGAGCAAGTCCACATAGTACATTATACTCCTTCTATTTAAATATATAACTTTTAAAATTTAGTGCTGGGCACTTCTGTGTGTTTAAATATCTTAGTAAAAGCCATTGAGGTATGAAAGCTATTTCCAATGGAAAAGCTACCATCACTCAGTGCTGTCTATGGTCCAGGTGTGATGCCCAGTGGCTTAACTACTTAGTTCGTTTCATCTTCATACATTCCTGAGAGATGAACACTATCACTTCCATCCACAAATAAGAAAATGGAGGCCCAGAGAAGTCAAATCTAAATTATTCATTCACTCAATGTCCGGTTTGGAGCTGGAACATACTGGGCCACCTCTATCCCTTGCATTCTTAACTGGGGCAGCCACTGGTGACATTCAGCAAAAGGAAGAAGTGGGCACACTGATGATGGCAAGGTCCCTGCTTGCTGCTGGTATACTGTGCAACTCACTTACTGAGTTCCTGTTCTTTTCTTTTCGTTATCCAGTTTTCATAATGGGATAGTAGATGTACTCATATATACTGTAGTGAAACTTCACTATACTTTTAGTTCTTGCACAGGAAGCCTGGCCTGTATAGTGGAATGCAGTCCAAATAGGAGACAATTTAAGGTGGTGCCACAGACCTCTGTTCCTTCCAGTTCCTGGAGGCTCACTGTATATGTGTGTTATTTTTCTATATCCCCAAAGAAACTACAGAAGTCAACTCAAGGCAGTTTTCTCTGCATCAGCAGCATAGGAATTGAAGACAAGCATTTTGGAGGCATGTGAATGAAATTCAAGCTGGCTCTTCCCCTTTCCAGTGTGGACCTGGAGCAAGTTAGTGCATGTCTCTGATCCTCAGTTTCTTTAACTATGAAATGAACTTGATAATAGCCTTTGGAAGATTATTTAAGGGATCACTATATGATGAAAAGAATTCTTAGTGTTCAACATGCAGAGTACATATTCAATAAATCTTAACTCTTGGCACCCACCTGACAACCTCATTTCACATTCAATTAATGCCAGATGTTGAGCCCTACATGTTCCTAGTCCACCCCAACATTTATTATAATCCTATATACTTAATAACTTTAATTATCATAATAACTAACTAGGTTTACTTTTAGAATAACATGCTAGATAAAATGTTGAGCATTTGCTAAGATGTAATGCCTGAAATAAATATGTAAGTTAGACTCCAAAGTATAGGATATTATGAATAATCATCATACCACTAATGTTTACTGAGACTCTCCTATGTAAGGCATTTCATTAAGAATTGTAGACATAGCTGGGTGTGGTGGTACATACTTTTAATACCAGCACTCAGGAGGCAGAAGCAGGTGGATCTCGTAAGTTCAAGGCCAGCCTGGTCTACACAGTAAGTTCCAGAACTATGGGGATACCCTTTCTCAAAAGACCAAAAAAAAAAAAAAAAAAAAAAAAAGAATTGTAAGAAACATACAGTATTACCACTACTTGACACATCCGTCCATTATTTTGCACCTGGGGCCACACTACCGAGCTCAGAACGGTTTATAACTCACTTTACATACACAGCTAAAGGGGCTGGAGAAGATGGCCTAGCGGTTGTTAAGATGCACCGACGCTCATTACAGCAGGACCTGCAGGTTCGATCCCCAGCACCCACATGGTCGGCCTGAGAGAACCCGTCTGAAGCTGCCAATTCCGGGAACTCCAGTTCCAGCGAAACCGAGACCTCTTCTGAAGCTCCGCCTGCGTTGTCACGACACAGGTGCACCATAATTCATGCAGACAGTACATTCAAAAAACACATACCAAATAGAATAATACATAAATTGAAAATAAAAAATGTACAATTACAAGCTAATAAGGCAGAAAAACCAAACCGTTAGATGTGAAAGATTCATAGCTCACCATGGTGGTCTCTAGAGCTGGTCTTGCTGTGTATGGTGGGGCACATACCTTTATCCTAGCACTCAGAGGCAGAAGTGAGATCGTTGTGAGTTCAAGGGCCCGCTGGTCTACAGAGGAGCTCCAGGACAGCTGGGGCTACAGGGAGACCCGTTCAAAAAGACCAAAAAAATGATTCATTTCCTTTTGTCTAATATGGATCTTGTCATCTTTGGGAGCTTATATATCCAATGTTTACTATAAGACAGAGCAGCATTAAATATTGAGCTAGGAGAGAGGGAGTTATTAGTTGCATAAAGTATTAATTGGAGTAAGCTGCATGACAGGTTCAAGGGAAAAGAATACTGTGTAGTTTAATTTTATTTTTATTGATTTTTATTTACTTTATATATTATTGTTATTAAACTTTTCATACATCATACATCATTTCTTAATCCAATTTAGTCTCATTTCACTTTCCATGCCCCCACCTCACCCAAGTTCATGCACTCTGCCATACATGTCTTGCATCTTTTTCTGAGTCTTTCCAAAGTTTTTTTTCAAAGTAGAGAATTATTGTTTTGGGGAGAACTTCACTGTTTCAGTCAGTTTTTGTGTCCTAGTTCTTCTGTTGTTATTGTTCCCTCCAACCTGTATTGCTTCAACAATAGCATACACACACCACCACCACACACACACCACACACATTAATAATATATATATATATATATATATATATAATATATAATTTTTTATCTTGGAAAAACAATGTTATTTCCAAATCATAGTTCGGGATCACATTTTCCATTTTGATTTTATATTCTCTAAATATGCATATACATACCCTCCACTCATATACCACATTCAAAGTCTGAAAATAAATGGTAGTGTTATTCTGGAGCACTATGTAAGGGATTCACATTCTAAGAGCACAGCGTGTTAGATAATGAGGAATAAACATTAACATTGCTTAGGTTGCCTTACACCTAGGTATTTGGCTGAGCCTCCACAGATGAGGGATACCATTCATCCGTTTGTTTTTCGTGACTGTGTACTTCACTTAAAAACTAATGTCTGCGTCTTCATTCCATTTACCTACAAATTTCATAACATCATCTTTCTTTATTTCTGCATAGAACTCCATGTGTAGATGTACCATATTTTCTCTATCCACTCGTTGGTTGAAGAGTATTCGGGTTGTTCCAACTCTTTGCTATTGTGAAAAAGCTTGCAGTAAACCCAGATGTGCATGTATATTTGTGGTAAGATTAGTCTGTGGGTACATACCCAGGAGTTGGTATGGACTGGTTCCAGGTAGTAAGCACATTTTGGAGTCTTTTAAGGGTTCTCCACACGCTTCCATAGTGGATGGATATGAGTTTACAATCCACCAGCAGGGAATAGTGTTCCCTTCCCCCCACAAACCTTCCAGCATTTGGTATCATTTGTTTTCTTGATCCGACCAGGCTTATTGGAGTGGAGATGATATCTTAAAGTGGTTTTAATAAGCATTTCGTTAATTATAGTGATGTTGAACACTGCATTAGTTAAAGGTTTATATTTCAGCCATCCATTTCTCACTTGATGTAAAATGTGTTTTATAAGGGGCGGGAGAGATGCTCAGCAGTTAAGAGCACCAACTGCTCTTGCAGAGGACGCTGGGTTTCTATTCCCAGCACCCACATGGTGGCAGGAACCATCTTTAACTCCAGTTCCAGGGGAATCAATCCCCTCTTGCGACCTCTGCAGCATTGCACCACACAGCGTGCACTTACTTACATGCAGACAGTACATCATACATACACACAAAAAAAAATTTTTTAAAATTTAAAATTGTTTTATAAAACCCTTGGCTTGGGGCCACCTGAAGCCCCTNCCTCTGCAAGAGCAGCAAGTGCTCTTAACTGCTGAGCCACCTCTCTAACCCCCAATATCTTACAAATTCTGAGTGTCTCAAGCCAAGAGATCAGTTTCCTCTTAAGTCAGTCATCCTTGACCAAGGACTGGGGCTGTAGGCTAGACATTGTAACTCTATAGAGTTATCAGTATCAGCTGAGTGAATAAGGCAGTGTTGAAATTATCAGGTATGTTGAGTCTAGTAGTTTTTTTCAAACGTAATGCTGTATCTTTCTCAATATTTGTACAGAATTCTGTCCAGAACTCCAGTCTAAGTGAAAGCATGTTAACTGCTTGACAGGAAGGATAAATATTCCAAGGCGACACATGTGTCCTTCCCTTTGGCTATCAGAATACTGAAACAATTGTCCCCAGGAAACTGGAATTTTCCCAGTTATCTCAGGCTGGGAGAAGGAAAAGCTGAAGCCTGATGCCAGCAGAGGGAGAACTTGACTCCAGGAAAAAGGTTTCACATAGTTCTGACAACTTGTAGCAGTTCTGATAAACTGTTAGACCACCTTGCAAGAAAAAGGTTTCACGTAGTTCTGACAACTTGTAGCAGTTCTGATATCCTGACAGACCATCTTGTAGGAGAGTCTGGATCCCAGACAAGGATAATGGGTCAGTGACAGGCGGGCTACATCTTGACCAGGACTGCTCACTTATGCATACCTCTGGTCTCCTGCCTAAGCTTAACCTCAAATCAAGACCTTGAAGATGGCCTTGGGAGGAAGTCCCAGTCTCTACAGCTCTTTGTCCCTCTTCCCAATGTGGCCTAATTGGATAAATCTCCTTTATCTGCTCTTCATTGGTAATTAATTTGTTTAATTGGCTTATTGAGGACAAATGGCTGAACCTGGCTTGTTAGGGCTCTCGGGGGATCAAGGAATGACCCTAAAATCTGGTAACAAGGAGATCAGAGTAGGTAAAATTGCAAATAGATCTAAAATTATCTCGGCTCATGGTATGTACATTCCATCTGTCAGCCCTCACCAAATGGGACAAGAGCCTTCTTCAATTGATTTTTAAAAAAATTTTATTGTTATTAAACTTTTTCATACATCATTTCTCAGTCCAGTTTAGACTAATGTCCCTTTCCATGCCCTCCACCCCACTCAAGTTCATGCATTCTGCCATACATGTCTTGCATTTTTTTCTGAGTCTCTCCAAAGTTTTTTCAAAAGCAGAGGATTATTGTTTTTGAGAGTTCACTGTTTTGTTGATTCTTTGTCCCATTCTTTTGTTGTTGTTGTTCCCTCCAACTTGTATTGCTTCAACATATGCACATATACATATATGTATATATACTAAAATTATGTCATCTGAAAACAATGTTATTTCCAAATTATATTTCAGGATTCACATTTTTTCCATTTTGATTTTATATTACTCTAAAATATGCATACATACCCTCCACTCATATACTCACATTCCAAAGTCTGAAAATAAATGGTAGGTTAATTCTGGAGCCTATTAAGTGATTCACATTCTAAGAGCACAGCTTTTAGATAATGAGGAATATAACATTAACATTGCTTAGGTTGCCTTACACCTAGGTATTTTGTGCTAGCATCCACAGATGAGGGATACCATTCATCCTTTGTTTTTCTGTGACTGTGTTACTTCACTTAACATAATATCTTCTTGTTCCATCCATTTACCTACAAATTTCATAACATCATCTTTCTTTACCATTGCATAGAACTCCATTGTGTAGATGTACCATATTTTCTCTATCCACTCGTTGGTTGAAGAGTATTCGGGTTGGTTCCAACTCTTTGCTATTGTGAAGAGAGCTGCAGTAAACACAGATGTGCATGTATATTTGTGGTAAGATTAGTCTTGTGGGTACATACCCAGGAGTGGTATGACTGGGTCAGGTAGTAAGCACATTTTGAGTCTTTTAAGGGTTCTCCACACTGCTTTCCATAGTGGTTGTATGAGTTTACAATCCCACCAGCAGTGAATTAGTGTTCCCTTCCCCCCACAACCTCTCCAGCATTTGGTATCATTTGTTTTCTTGATCCTAGCCAGGCTTATTGGAGTGAGATGATATCTTAAAGTGGTTTTAATTTGCATTTCGTTAATTATTAGTGATGTTGAACACTTTGTTAAAGGTTTTTTCAGCCATCCCTATTTCCTCACTTGTGTAAAATTGTTTTATAAGGGGCTGGAGAGATGGCTCAGCAGTTAAGAGCACCAACTGCTCTTGCAGAGGACCTGGGTTCTATTCCCAGCACCCACATGATGGCTAGGAACCATCTTTAACTCCAGTTCCAGGGGAATCAAATACCCTCTTCTGACCTCTGCAGCATTGCACAACACAGGTGCACTTACTTACATGCAGACAGTACATTCATACATACACACAAAAAGACAAAAAATTTAAAAAATTGTTTTATAAAACCCTTGGCTTGGGGCCACCTGAAGCCCCTCTTGCTGCTCTAAGGATAGACTCCTCTGCCCTTGGACACTTCTGGACATTTCTAGCCTACGAGGGAGTGCCTGAAGCCGGCCTCTGCATGGCAGTGAGCTTCACCAGTTACACCCTCCCTAAACCCCTATTTTTGGGTCATCTGAAGCCACTTCCCCTTCTGCAGGACTAGACCCTCTGCTTTGGAGTAGAGTTCCAGACCTGTGCAGACACTCCCCATGCCATATCACAGTAAAAACTCTAAATATTCAGAACAAGGGTACCTGAAGCAAGCCTCTGCCTTGCAAGTCCCCCAAACTGTGTCTGCTGCCTAGTAGGGCTCAAGACTTTAGAAGGAAACCTGAGAATAACTGATTCATATTTGACTTGGGCTTCTTGGGGAGCTGCTGACTAGCTGGATGAATCCAGCTAGTCCCCCCAATACAAAATCAGAAGAGAGAAACTGAAGCATAGATTAACCAGCCTTCTATACCTAATAAGAAGACAACTAAGACACATCAAAAATACAAACAAATCAGTCTTCAACTACACAAAGGTATACCTAAGTTTCATGCTGGAATCACAAACAACAAAAGAAATCCACATGCCAAATCACAACAAAAAATAATAGTATAAAAAAACCCAAAATAATATGTTTCCACCAAACACTACCAGTTCTATAGAAGAGTTCTACAATGAAGACCCCCTAGACATAACCCAGGACACAGAATTTAAAATCATAAACCTGATTAAAGAATTTAAATAATTAAGAACACACAAACTCAAAGAACTAAAACAAGATAGGGATAAACTTCTGACTGAATTCACAAAAAAGATAGAAATACTAAAGAAAACTTGGGCTGAAATGAAGAAGAAAGTGAAACTAAGCCATCTGGAAATGAGGGGAGAAAGCCTCTACAACAGAATGAATGAAGTAGAAACTAGGAGGACTGGATGATGAAGTTGAATAATTGGAATGCTCAAGCAAAGATTATAAAAAATTTAAAAACCCCACAAGAATGGAATGTTCAGGAAATGTGGGATACCATGAAAAGACAAAACCTACACATCATAGGCATAGAAGAAGGAGAAGAATCTCAGGATAATGGCATTGACCAGATCTTCAACAGGATTGTAGAGGAAAAAAATCCCAAACTAAGGAAAGACATGCCCATACAAATACAAGAAGCACATAGAACACCAAATAGGACCAGAAAAGACACTCCCCATGCCATATCACAGTAAAAACACTAAATATTCAGAACAAAGAGAGAATATTGAAAGCTGCAAAACAAAAAGCAGGTCACATATAAAGGAAAACCCATCATAATTACAGCTGACTTTTTAATGTAAACTAGGTAAGCCAGAAGAGCCTGGATCAAAGTATTCCCAGTTCTAAATGACCATAGATGCCAACCTAGAATACTTTACCCAGCAAAAAATATCTATTATAGTTGAAGGAGAAAGAAAAAAATCATCCATGACATGTATAGGCTGAAAGAATTTGTGTCCAGAAAACCAACCCTTCAGAGAAGGGTTGAAACAATAAAAAAGTGGAAGGATTGACTATACACAAGCCAAGTGGCAACAGAAAGAAGTTAAATTAAGTTATAACTGTGGAAACACAAAGTTAGACCAAGAATACAAACAGAAACTAAAATGATTGGAACCAATACACATCTCTCAAAAATAACTTTAAATATCAATGGACTGAACTCTCCAAACAAGAGACACAGGCTAGTGGAATGGATTAGGAAATAAAATCCATCTTTTTGTTGTCTGCAAGAAACCCATCTCACCATCAAGGATAGACACTATCTTAAGGTGAAAGGATGGAAAAAATATTTCAAGCACTAAGAATCAAGCAGGAGTTGGTGGTTCTAATATGGGACAAAATAGACTTTAAACTAAAACTAATCAGAAGAGATAAAGAGGGTCACTTTATTCTTATTAAAGGAACAATTAACCAAGAAGATATTACAATCATGAATATATAAGCACCAAACTCTGTGCACCCAACTTCATAAACAGAATACTATGGCACTTGAAGACACAAATTAATCCTGACACACTTGTAGTAGTGGACCTTAATAACCTACTGTCTCCATTAGACAGGTCGGTAAGCCAAGTAGTAAACAGAGAGATGTCTGAATTATACAATACCATACATAAAAAGGGACCTAACAGACATCTACCAAATATTCCACCCAAGCACCAAAGAATATACTTTCTATTCATCTCCCATGGAACTTTCTCCAAAACTGACCACATACTGGGGCACAAAACAAACTTCATCAAATACAAAAATCTGAAATAATTCTATGCATTCTATCAGACCACAATGCAATAAAACTTAATAGCAACTGCAGAAGAAGCCCTAATAAAAGTAACTCATGGAGATTAAATAACACATTCCAGAATAATGAATGGACCAAAGGAGAAATTAAAAGAAAGAAATAAAAATATTTCTGGAATAAATGAAAAGGATAATATAACACAACAAAATCTCTGGTGTGGGAGCTTCTCTTGCTACAAGCAGGTACAGTGCAGTCCTGCTAAGAGAAGGGGAGCACAGTGCTTCTCTTGTCACAAGCAGGTACAGTGCAGTCCTGCTAAGAGAAGGGGAGCAGAGTGCCTGCCTGCTGCTGCTGGAGGAAACTGACCCTTCAGCACAGAGGTCAGTTGGTTACTTTCATAACCCAACCTGAGAGGTACTTCCAACTTATGTGCTTAGCCCAGAAAAATGGAATCTTTCCCATCTGGCTGTGCTTTCCCACCTGCCCAAAATTGGGCTGGTCCTTGGACAGGAATCTCAGGCTGATGGCTGATGGCCTATCTTCAGCCTAAACCCACTCATAATCCACTTCACAGCTGGTGACCAGCTAGGTCTCCATCCAGCCCCCAGATTACCAGGTTGCATGTCTGATGGACCACCATCCAACCCACTGGCCAGAACACTCAAAATCCAGGCCGACTTCTGCCAGTACTCATACAAAAATGCCGGCTAGGAATTCTGTGTGATGACAGTAATGGAGAATTCACTTTATTGATTGCTGTAAATCACTTTTATAAGCGAAATGATGTCAGCTCCCAGAACCAATCACAGACCCCCAGTTTTGCAAAACTGTATACTGCTGCTCCACCTAGCATCATGGGCCTGGCCCATGTTGCTTGCTCCTTCTTGGGGCAGGGTCAGAGAAATCCCATGACTCCCCACTCAGTGCCCTGAGGGCTGCTAGCTGAGAACTAGCCCCTAATTCAAACTGGATCTTCCCACATTCTGGGACACTTTAAAAGCAGTACTAAGTGGGAAATTTATAGCTCTAATTGCCTACATTAAAAAATCAGAAAGAGCACAAATAAATGACTTAACACTGAAACTCAAGACACTTGAAGGACAACAACAAATGAAACCAAAACCTAGCATACAAGAAGAAACAACAAAAATCAGAGGAGAGATTAATGGAATAGAAACAAGGAAAATAATACAAAGAATCAATGAGTCCAAGAACTGGTTGTTTGAAAGGTTAAATAAGATAGACACTTAGTTCATTTAACCAAAAGAAAGAGCAACTTCAAATCAACAAAATTAGAGATGAAAGAGGAAACATCACAACAGACAACAAAAAGGTCCAGAACATCATAAAGGAATACTTTAAAAAACCATGGGGCTGGAGAGATGGCCTAGCGGTTAAGAGCACCGACTGCTCTTGCAGAGGACCTGGGTTCTATCCCCAGCACCCACATGGTGGCTGAGAACCGTCTGAAACTCCAATTCCAGGAGAACTCCAGTTACAGGGGAATCTGAGACCCTCTTCTGATCTCTGCGGCATTGCACAACATAGGTGCACAGACTTGCATGCAGACAGTACATTCATATACATAGAGAAAAAAATAAATAAAATATTAAAAACCTATACGCTATTAAATTTGAAAACCTAAAAGAAATAGATGAATATCTGAAATCATGGAAATCACCAGAGCTAAACAAAGACCTATAATATATATGGAAATTGAAACAGTAGTACAAAACTTCCCAACAAAAAAAGCTCAGGCTCAGATGGATTTATGGCAGAATTCTACCAGACATTTAAAGAGATACTACAACCAATATTTCTGGAGTTATTCAAAAGGATAGAAACAGAGGGAGAACTCCTAAGTTCCTTCTATGAAGTCAGCATCACTGTAATACCAATACAAGGTAAAGATACAACTGAAAAGA
Source organism: Rhizomys pruinosus (assembly GCA_009823505.1). Taxonomy (NCBI): domain Eukaryota; kingdom Metazoa; phylum Chordata; class Mammalia; order Rodentia; family Spalacidae; genus Rhizomys; species Rhizomys pruinosus. The sequence continues at coordinate 1,183,932 of VZQC01013314.1, read as the reverse complement.
AAAGTATACACCGATAGCCTTAATGGATATAGATGCAAAAATTCTCAACAAAATACTTTCAAACTGCCTCTAGGCACACATCACAAAGGCCATCCACCATGGTCAACTCAGATTTATTCCAGAGATGGAGGGATGGTTCAACATACATAAGTCAATAAATGGTGTAATCCATATAAATGGTCTCAAAGACAAAAAGCACATGGTCATCTCAATAGATGCAGAAAAGGCCTTTGATAAAACGCAATGTGCCTTTATGTTAAAAGTCTTAGAGGAAATTGGAATGAAGGGAACATATCTCAACATATTTAAAGCTATATACAACAAAACCTCAGCCAACTTCATTCTAAATGGAGAAAAATTTGGAAGCATTTCCCTTAAAATCAGGAACCCAGCAAAGCTCTCCACTATCTCCACTCCCCCCTCCTTTTCTTGGTCTTTTTGAGACAGGTTCTCCTTCTAGCTCCAGCTGTCCTGGAACTCTCTATGTTGACAGACTGGCCTTACACTCACAGAGATCTGCCTGCCCCTGCCTCCCAAGTGCTGGGATTAAAAGCGTGCACCACTATGCCTGGCTCCACTCTTTTTTAATATAGTGCTTGAAACTCTTGCTAGATCACTAAGACAAGAGAAAGAAATTAAAAGAAAAGAGGTTAAAGTAGCACTTTTTGAAGATGATATGATATTATACCTTAAGATATGTCAAAAATTCCACCAGAAACCTCCTAGAACTTTCAGTTAAGTGGCAGGTTACAAAATTAATCTACAAAAATTAGTAGCCTTTCTTTATACCAATAAGATACAATTGGAGAATGAGTACATGGAAACTTTCCCATTCATGATAGCTTCAATAAAATAAAATAAATCACACAATAAACCTGACTGAAGACATTAAAGATGAAAGCTAAAATCTTTAAAGAAAGAGATTAAAGAAGATATAAGAAGATTCAAGGACCTCCCATGATTGATTAGAAAAATTGATATAGTGAAAATAACCATCCTACTCAAAGTAATGCATAGATTCAATGCAACCCCAGTCAAAATTCCCACGACATTCTACAAAGAATTGGAAAAAAATCCTAAAATTCATATGGAGGTGCAAAAAGCCCCAGATAGCCAAAGCAACCCTGAGCACAAAGAGCAATGCAGGAGGGATTACTATACCAGATTTCAAACCATATTATAGAGCTATAGTCATAAAAATAGCATGGAACTGGCACAAAAATAGACCCATAGATCAATGGAATGAATATAAGTGAAGCCCCAAACTTGAGTATGTGCAATTTCAGCCACCTGATATTTGACAAAAGGGCCAAGAACACTCAAAGGAAGAAAGACAGTATCTTCAGCAAATGGTATCCTGACCTGTAGAAGAATGAAACTAAACCCTATCTTGAATCAAAGACCTCAGTGTGAAACCTGAAACTGTTAGAAGAAATTGTCGGCAGCAATCTACAAGATATAGGTGTAGGAAAGGACTTTCTAAATTGGACATTAGTTGCTCAGGAATTAAGGTCAACAGTCAATAAATGGGGCCTCACTAAACTACCAACCAAAGAAGTAAAGAGAAAACACACACGGTGGGAGAAAATCTTCACCAGTAACACATCTGACAGAAGTTTAGCATCCAGAATATATAAACTACTCAAAAGCAAAGAATCAAGAAAACTAGTGACCCAATTGAAAGATGGGCTAAGAATCTGAACACAGTTCTCAAAAGAATAAAAGAAGATGGCTAAGAAACAAATGAAAAACTGTTCAATATCATTACTAGTTAGGGAAATGCAAATTAAAACCACTTTAAGATTGCATCTTACCTCTGTAAGAATATGATAAAGGGAGATCTCCTGAGCCCAGTGGAAGGAAGAGGGGGAGACAGACTTGAGATCTCCTGAGCCCCCCCCCCCGGCCACCTGAGTTGACGAGGCATCTGAAGGAGCGCAGCAAAGCAAGCTCTTCATCACAATGAAGACGCATTTAGGACTCTACATGGAAACAGAGCAGGAGAACACCACATATGCCAGACCAAAGAAGAGATCTACACTGGGAAAGAGGGCAGTATACTCCCTGCCAAGCTTTACCAACCCTATGGAAGACTCTGCAGTGGAGATCCCCTGGTCCTGGCCCCAGAACACAGACATCAAAAAAAAAAAGAAACAAAAATGAAAAAACAAAAAAGAAACTAACAAAATAAATAAAACAAAAAAAAATAAAGAACTAAAGAAGATGAGGAACTCAATGAAGGGACGAGAGAGAAGAAGAATGACAAGCTCCGGGAACAGGAAAGTAGAGAACACTGAAAGATCCCATGCTGAAAAGAAGAAAAAGAAAAAACAAACCCATGGCGAAACAAAGAGCTACAAAAGAGATCGAGAGCTCCAAAAGAAATAGAACCACTAAAGAAAAATCAAGAAAGAGAAATGAAAAGGGATAATCAAACACATCATCCATTCAAGAGAAAGGAATGAAAAAACGCCCTCAGAAGCAGAATGGAGGAAGCAGACCAAAGAATACATAGACCTGGAAGATATTACACAGAACGAACTAAAAAAACCTCAAGGAAAGATATATGAAAAATTTAAAAATACACAAAAAGAAACACCAGGAGCTGTGGGACACTATGAAGCAATCAAAATCTCCTGCAATACATAGAACTGAGAAGGCAGAAGAATCCCCAAGAGAAGAGGTAATTGCATCAGAATCTCAACAGAACTAATAAGGATGAAATACTCCCACCTAAAACAGGACAACACACCCAAATACCAATCACTAGAAGCACATAGAAGATTCCAAAGAGACAAGATCAGAAAAGAGAAATTATCCACTCCCATCATAGGTAAATGCTAAGAACACCAAACAAGACATCCTTAAGCCACAGAGAAAACAACAAGTACATATAAGGGGAATAAACTCAGAATTCTCATGACTTAACTATAAACTTCAAATCTATAAAGAAGAAGAACATTGGAGCAAGAGAATTCCCAGTGTGAAGGGACAAAAGATGCCAACACACGATTACTATACCAGCAAAAAAGTGTCAATCATAGTGCCAAGGAGAAGTAAAATCTTCATTGACATAAACACTTTTGAAGAAATACATGTCCGGAAAACCAACCCTGTCAGAGAATACTTTGAAGGCAATTCAAAGAAACAGAAGAACACGGAGCAACCAACATCCCAAGGCACCTATAGAAGAGGAACAACAATAAAAGCCAGTACAACTACAGAAGTAGAAACCTAGACATCAAACTCGCAGATGGATAATAGGTTCAAAGGAAGCAACACAAACCTATCAGTTCTAACCTTAATATTAATAGAATACAATCCCCAATCAAAGGCATATGATTGGGAAGACTGGATTAGGAAAACAGGAATCCATCAATAGCCTGTCATCAAGAAACCACATCTTGCACCTTCGAAGGAACAGAGCACCACCTTTAAAGTGAAGGGATGGGAAAAAATATTCCAGCAAAATTGTACCAAGAGCAGGTGTTGCCATTTTAATATCGAGATAAAATTAGACATACAAAAAAGAAATCAGAAGAGACAAGGAATGGCCCATTACAATTTTCGATCAAAGGAACATCCACCAACGAAGTTTCACAATTATGATATATATATGCCAAATTTTGGATGCATAGCCAAACTTTATAAAGGACAATTTCTCACAGGACCATAGACACAGATTAATCCCCAATAACACTCATAGTGGAGATTTCAATA
>VZQC01013314.1:1079054-1178168 GCA_009823505.1 Rhizomys pruinosus | reverse complement strand
TAGGTTTACCCTTATAGGTCACTTTTGTTTTTCTCTTGTGCCGCTTTAAGGACTTTTGTCTGTTGCTTTTGGGTGTCTAGCATTTTAATTATGATGTGGCATGGAGAATTTTCTTTTGCTGATCTTGTCTGTTTGACAGATCTATTGTGCCTTCTGTATTGGTATTGGTTTTGTCCTGGTTTATGGTTTGGGGAATTTTTGTCTATATTCTGTTGAAGACTGATCATCCATTTCCTTGGGATTCTTCTCCTTCTCTATTTCGCTAGTGGATAGCGGAGATTTTGATCTTTTCCATAGGTGTCCCACAGCTCCTGGTTTGTTTCCATTTTTGTGTATTTTTAATTTTTAATCTTTCCTATGAGGTTTTTAGTTGTTCTGTGTTTATCTTCCATGGTGGTTCTGATATTCTTTTTTCGGTTCCTCCATTCCTGCTTCTGAGGCTTTTTTCATTCCTTTCCTCTGAATGGATGACTGTTGTGATTTCCTTTTTTCATTTCTCTTCTGATTTCTTTGTGTTTCTATTCTTTTGAGCTTCTCGATTCGTTTGTTTAAGCTCTTTTGTCCTGCGTGGTTTTTCTTACTTTTTCGCATGGGATCTTTCAGTGTTTCTACTTCCTTCCGAGCTTGTCATTCTTCTCTCTCGGTCCTTCTTGAGTTCCTCATTCTCTTTTCGAGTGTCTTTAATTTGTTCTTTACTGATCTTTAGTTCATTTAAATTGTTCCCATAATTGTGTTTTGATGTCTGTGTTCTGGGGCATCCCCAGAGGGATCCCACTGCAGGAGTCTTCCATAAGAGGTTGGTAAGCTTGGCTACGGGATTATCCTGCCCCTTATCCCAGTGTAATGTTCTTTTCGTGTCCTGGCACATATGGGCTTCTCCTTGTCCGTTATTCCAATGTGAATCCTAAATGCTCTTCATTGTGATGAAGGCTTGCTTTGCTCTCCTCCTTAGATGCTTCTTCGTAATCTCAGTTGGCGGGGGTGGATAGAGAAAATGTGGTACATCTACACAATGGAGTTCTATGCAGCAGTAAAGAAAGACGACATCACGAGCTTTGCAGGAAAATGGCTGGAGCTAGAGGACATCATGCTGAGTGAAGTAACACAGTCCCAGAAAAACAAACGACGAATGGTATCCCTCATTTGTGGATGCTAGTGCCAACTACCCAGTTGTAAGTATTTCTTGTGTAGGGCCCCCTGAGCTTTTGTACAAAGCAGTTGGGTGTAATGCATTTTGGAAACAACAACAACAACAACAAAAACAACAACAGAAAAGACTGCATCAAAGAACTGACTGAAACAGTCAACTTCTGCTCAAAACTGTCAACTTCCCCATGGAAAATATTGAGAAAGACTAAGAGATGAAAAGCATGTTTGGCAGAATGCGTGAGCTCTGGCGGGGTGGGGGAATGGACGGGAACATGGGTCTAGATTTGTTAAAAATAAATAAATAAATTTTAAAAAAGACTATGATAAAGAAAACAAATGATATCAAATTCTGGAGAGGTTGTGGTTGGTGGGATTGCAAGCTCATGCAACCCCTATGGAAAACAGTGTAGAGAACTCAAAAAAACCTTAAAATGATCCTACCATTTGACCCAGTCTTACCACTCCTTGGCATATACCCAAAGGATTCATCTTATAGCAGAGATACTTGCACATCCAAGTTTATTGCTGCTCTTTTCAAAAAAGTATAGAGATAGAAGCCAAAGAAGTGTCCCTCAATGTGGTACATATACACAATGGAGTTCTACTCAACAGTAAAGAAAGATGAAATCATAAAATCTGCAGGAAAATGGATGGAACTAGAAGCTGTTATGCTAAGTGAAGTAACACAGACTCACAGAAACAAATGATATATGTCCCTCATTTGTGGATCCTAGCACCAAATCCTTGCATGAAAGTATACATCCTGAAAAACTTCCTGAACCAGGTAAATGAAAAGGAACAAGGAACGTAAAAGGAAAGGGAACCTGAGATAGAAAACTGGTTGGAGGAAGGTGTTACTAAGGGAGAAGTGGATAAATTCAGGGTATCTAAATGGAAGGAAATTTGGGCAAAAAGGGAAAAAGGAGACCAAGATAATAAGTAGGACCATAGGAGACTGTTATTATCAAGGGAGAAATGGGGAAATGGAGAAGACATAGAGGGATGGCTAGACTTGGAGGGTGAGAGAGAAGAGATAACAATGCCTGGCAAGGGTAAAAAACCTGAGGAAATCTTATTAGTCTAACAATCTATTGAAAAATTACACATAATATCTTTACATGAGTCCAAGTGAAAAACTGAAGGCTACATAACAAGGAACAGTTCCAAACTGGAGAAACCTTCTTTTGAGTCATTGGCCAGTGTAGTCCAAGAAACTCCCAGAATTGAACAGGCTATTGCCACAGCCCTTGATCACATCCCCGAACCTAAAGGTAAGACCTTATTGTTGAAGACAGGTCATGTTTCAGAGACCAGAATTGGAGCAACAAAGCTGGATCTGACCAGGAAGCCACCTCCCCTGAAAGCTAGCTCTCACAGCTGTGGAGAGCACTGTACAAGCTACTATGGGAGCACAGCAGTCAATAGTACAACACCACGTTTAAGGCCAAATATTCACATCAATGCTCAGCATAGCATATGACCTTGGTGCAGTAGTGACACCCTTATCTTGGGGGCAATCAATGGCTAACTAATTGGACTTAAAGCCACTCAATGGGAGGAAACTCATGTGTGGTATTGTAAACATAGCCAGTTAAACATTGCTGGAGAGGTCATAGATCTTAGAGAAATCCCCAAGGTTATCACATCCCTAGGCTAAGGTAACATCTAATAGCCCAGACACCTCTCAATAAAGAGGCTTCTTTTGCATCAGATGCAGAATTTTACAGAGTCCTACCACGGGACACACACAGACATTATGTGCCTAACTGACACATCTACAATGCAACCTCTACAACTAAGGTACTAACTAGCACTGGGGAGTGGCCTAGGAGATTAATTGGCACATATTAAGTGGCACCCTCCCACCCCCCCACATATTTCACATATTCTGTCATTTATGTTAGGACCCACATACAAGCCCCCCCCCCAGCTGGATGGTGGGACCCTTGGGCTGTGTGGGTATGGGTACAACTGCTTGCAAATTGGTTTTACATGAAGGATGCTTGTACTCATAAATTATTACTTATTGTCAAAAAATGAAAAACAATAAAGAAGAAAAAAATAAAAGAAAAAAGTAAAATCTGTGTATATTCTAACTCAATTACTGTCAAGAAGTATTTGATTATAATATATACTTAGAACCAAGTATTTCTTAAGGAAAATATATGTATTTTGGATTATTAAGGTTAATTTAATCAATAAAAATTACATATAACTGGAAAAAAAGACTGAGAGACACAAAAATTCAATAAAATAATAATAATAAAATATTAAAGAGAAAAATAATTTTATAATAGTTAAGGCATATGGCACGAGTTGATACATTTATATATATATATTGAAATGATTGCAGTAATCAAACAAATTTGCATATCCATCATCTCACACAGTGACCTTGTGTGTGGCAAGGGAACCTTGCAAAGTCAGTACAGTGTACTATTGTTCACAGAGATTCTCCTGTTGTACATTAGCTCTCTAGACTTGTCTTATGTATCTGCAGCTGCATAGCATTTGAACTGCCTCTCCTCATTTTCTCTTCACTCCACACTCCTGTTAACTATTTCAATCTGTGTCTATGTATTATTTTGAAGACTTACTATATAGATGAGATCATGAAGTTTTTGTAATACATTCTGATTACTCTCACCCCCTACCCTCTCTTATCTCCCATCTACCCCTATTGACCAACCTCTTTCATACAAATCTCTTTTCCACATTCATATCTTTTTGTTTATTTTGTGACCAACTGGGTTTAACCAGAGTTGTCTATGTGATCACGGGTTTGGAACTACCCACTGGAACCTGCTGGGTCACCAGTGGGCATTCAATGGAAAACAATGATCATCCCTCCCCCAGAATCCTTCACTAGACAGTACTTCAGTTAGGGAAGGTAAGACCCCATAAGGCCCTCCCTGATCCCTGATTAACTGTTGATAGTCCTGGTCTTATACCCCCAGTGCAAGCTGCCACGTGTGTTATGAGATCCTGATTGCAGCAGTTATGTCATGCCCTGAGATAGCATTTCTCAATCTTTCTCCCTATATTCTGGATTTAGTATTCTGCCCCATCTTTCAAGGTATTCTCTGAGCCAGAGAGGAGTGGTATAAATGTCTTGTTTAAGGCTGAGTTCTTATCTGTCACCTTTTCCTCAGTATTTTGGGCAGCCATAAGTCTCTACATTTACCGCTGTTCACTGCAAAAGGCTTCTTTAACTGAGGTTGAAAAAACCATTTGTCTATAAATCTATATAGGTAGATATTTAGAAGGCAGTTTGATGGTATGACAATTTAGCTAAACAACAGAACCAAGTTCTCTTCTAGAACTGTGGCTTTGCAAGACATGGGTTTTGTCTGCTCTCTTGACCACTAGGCCATCTCTCCAGCCCCAAGACATGGGTTTTGTAACAGACATGTTTCTCTCCTGTGAAGTAGGCCTCAGACCCAGAAAGTGGTCAGTTACCCTCATAACAGTTATCCCACTATTACAAGTAGACACACCTTTCCTGGAAGGTTAGTATTGTAGTTTCTAGGATTCACAACTGGGTAAGATCCACAATGCCATTTCTCCCACATATGGGAGGTACCTGTATAGTACCTCCCATCACTATGAAAGCTTGCCAACAAGGAGGAAATTCCTTGGCTCGGTTTTAGTTTGATTTCTCTGTATCTTGCAGCCAAGAAGTGAGGCATCTTCAGCAACAAGGTTTTATCATATAATTCTGATGGGCAACCAAGAGGAAAAACAAATGTTTTGAGGGCCTCTGGAGCCTTCCTGACCAACGACTCCTATGAAGTATCTTAGTCCTGGTATTGAGATTATTATTAGCTCACAGTTTCTATTACCAGTATAATCTGGTCAGATGGGGTGTTTCCCTTCATACACTTTTTAAGTTATATTTTTAATTGGGTTGTAAGATACCAGGTTTCTATATGGCTATTACCTAAGAATAAAGAAAATGACAGTTGATCAAGATGGGATGCAGTGCTTACTGGACCTCATTTGGTGACCATGGGAAGGGAAAACCCCAGTGTGGAGCACAAGGGCAGAACTGATGGTGGTTTGGGTTTGCCAAGGAGGAGCCTTCAAACATGGCATCTTTCAGCCTAATAAAAAAGAAAAAAGGAAAAAAAATCATAAGCTGAAGATGCTTAAGCCTATGATATATGTGGCATGCATACATGCATATTTTGGACTGATGCAAATTAGAAAGAATAACAACAAAAAGACTGGGTCAAAGAACTGACTGAAACGGTGAACTTCTGCTCAAAACAGTAAACTTTTGCATCGAAAATTTTAAAAGAGACTGAAAAAAAAAATGCAAAACATGTTTAACAGACTGCATGAGCTCCAGTGGAGTGTGGGGGAGGAGGCACTGGTCTAGATTTGATTGGAAATTTTGTATGAAATGCACAAAGTTTCAATAAAAATTGGCTTTGAAAAAATAAAATAAAATAAAATGACGGCCATTAATATAAAGAAAATATCATTGTTTGGGTAGTTTTAAACTTCTAAAATATATCCCTATGTTCCTCCTGTTTAGCAGCAAACCCTTGGCTGAAGCTCTTTTGTATTCATGTTTAGGCTCTCTGACTAAATTTGTTTCCACTGTGAATATAATGAAATGACATGTGAAAATTCTCTCATCTCTATTTTTCCTTATTAGTTATGTAACATGACAGTTTTAAAAAGTGAAAGCCTAGACATTTTAATACTTCATTTTGTACATCTTGAATTAAGAAAAAAAAACAGGATGAAAATTTATGCCTGGACTACAAAAGCTTTAATGGCCCAGAATATGTAAGAACTAATGGGAGAGTGTCATTTGCTCCTCCAGAGAATTCAAAATTCCACAAGGAAAAGCTGGCATTTTCTATCCTCCCTTTATCTAGAGGCTGGCACAGTTTCCTGCATTAAAAAGAGGCTTGATAAATATATAAATAGAGGCTTTATTCATTGAAGAATTGAATAAATAAAAGAATTTATCTCAATACCGACTGACTAATGAGGTCTTGGTGCCTAGTTAGGCAGAACCGAAAAATGTTTTATGCTTACTAGGATCTGGACAGAATAAGAGTGTTATTGTTTCTTTTTTTAAATTTTATTTATTTTTGTATGTGTATGACTGTACTATCTGCATGTAGGTTTGTGCACCCGTGTCGTGCAATGCCGCGGAGGTCAGAAGAGGGTGTCGGATTCCCCTGGAACTGGAGTTCTCCTGGAATTGGAGTTACAGATGGTTCTTAGCCTCCATGTGGGTGTTGGGGATTGAACCCTGGTCCTCTGCAAGAGCAGTCGGTGCTCTTAACCGCTAGGCTATCTCTCCAGCCCAAGAGTGTTATTGTTTCTTTTCGTTACTGTTAGTCACAAATATAAAAAATAGCTACCGTGTTTGTGTCCTTATTACATGTCAGGCATCATGTTTGTACTGTTATATACATTAGTTCACTTAGTTCTCTCTCCAGATCTGCAAGTTTGTTTTGATTTTAGCTACTTTACAGTGAGAAAATTAAGGCTTACAGAAGGGAAGGAGAGGGAGTCTATGGCTGCATTGCTAGTGAGGGCTCTAAGGCCCCTTGATTCTGAAATCCATGTACTTTCCAGGAAAATCACAGTCTTCCCAGCACTGGATCTATTCTGAATGAAAATTACACTCCAAATGAAAACATCTGTAGGAATTCAGAGAGGCTAAAAATATTCACCCATTTTGCAGTTTGACCTGCCTGAAGGTTGCCTCCAGTAATTTCAGCTCTCATGAGTGCCAGAAAATTCCATTAAATCCCATCAATCTCTTGGAACAATCAAGTGAACAGGTGTATTTGATTGTTGAACAAATCTGTATAGAAAGGCATTTCGTTGGAAAACCTAGGACAAGTTACAGGACACCAAAAAGAAAACTATTGCCTTGAGGGCCTGAAGATACAGTGAATGCACACGGGTCCAAGTCTAGCTCCCTTCCCGCTGCATCTTTCTTTCTCTGGTCAAGGCTCAGTCTTACACAGACACACTGTAAAAACTCAGTTGGAAGGAAAGACCCACGAATAACTTGTATGTGTGATCCACAGTGCCTTCCACATTTTCATTTGCAAGTTCAGATTTTATGCCCATTATTTCTTCTGCTCTGTGCCCCTTGTTTGAGATGATTAAGCTTTCTGCTCTCCAGATGCTTGGATCCTGCTGCCCTGAGGTAGGCAGGCTGTCTGTATATGAGGGCCCCAGAGCTGACAGGAAGAGAGTCAGATTGCTGTTGTTCATCTCTAGGAGGCCTGGCTTGCCTAAGACCTTGCTGATGTCCCCACAGCTTGCCATCGAGAAGCCTGTCACTGCCCAGGGCACAGAGACAGTATATATGGCCTTTTACAGATGGTGCTTGAGCACTGAATGTGGTATTTTTACTACACTTCACCAGGGAGCCACAGAGTGGTGGCACATGCACACAACAGCACAATAAAGAAGCATAATGATGAGCACTTATTCTGTGCCAGCCAGAACGTGACCTGTGAAATGACTTATTTAAGCATTGTTATCTCCATTTTGTATCTGAAAACATGAGGCTCAGGAAGTTAATCTCTTGGCCATGGTCACATAGTAAGACATCGTGCATTGGCTATCTTCTGCCTATCAATATTCTGAGCTACAAGACAAGCACACACAGAAACAAAAAGTAGACTAACTCTGATGGCACCTTATCCAAAATTAGTACAGAAAAATGAGAATCAAAATCAATATGGACAGCTTTGTAACATACCTTGAAGCATCTGCAAAGATCATTGAACACCTCTATGTGCAGAATGCTGCCTCCCTCAAATATATATATATATATATATATATATATATGTACATATATATGTCAAATGAAAAATGTAAGATTAAATAAGCTTAGCTGATTTTAATAGCATCTGATTTAAACCAACATATCCCAAATATAATTTTGATATGTATTCAATATGAAAAATTATTGACAGATTTTACAACTTTTGTTCATATTAAGTCTTCAAAAATCCAATATGTATCTAAAAGTACATTTCAAGCCTGACTAGTCACATTTCAGATAATCAATACTTATCCATGGTTAATGGGGCCCAGTTAGCACAGCTCTGAATGGTTTTCCATGGGTGAAAATAGTGTCTTCCACCTAGAGAACTAATGTGGCCAAGGCATACAAAACACAAAGGACTGCAGAAACCTGTCCAATGCAGTGTCAGAGACAGCACAGAGTGTGCAAAGATGGAATAGGAAGGGCCCATAATCCAGCCAGCAATGGGGAAAAACAGAGAAGGTTCTGTACAGCATATTTTGAGGGTTTTTGTTTTGATAGTGTCTCTCTGTAGCCCCAACTGGCCTGGAACTCACCAAATGGACCAGGCTGGTATAGATCTCACAGACATCCACCTACCTCTGGCTCCTGTTGATACTAAAGGCATATGCAACCAAGCCCAGCTCTGTAAAGCACATTTGAGCTGACAGATGCCTGAGAGATCAGTGTGGTGTTCAGGGAAATGCAAGAGTGAGTGTGGTTGGTGAGGTGAGGTGCTCCATCATGATGAAAGTAAGCATGGCTTTAAGTCAAAGCTGTATCACAATGAAATTTTGAATGCTTTTGCTTTATTTAGTGAGCTTGGAATGATCTTGTTACCAACAGTATTCCAAGAACAAGGATTCAGAGATGATCAAGACAGATACGTTTCCTCCTTGAAAAAGTTTAGCATCTTTTTTTTAATTGATGCTTTATTTCATACATCATTTTCAGACATCATTTAATTGATGCTTTATTTCAAACAATCAATAGGTAAGATCATGATTCCTAAAGTCAACAGGAAAGATCCATTGTCTGAAAAAGTTCCAACTGGACTGATCCTCAGACAACTATGAGCTCCAAGCAAAATCCTAAAGCAATGCATGTGGTCTGTAGAAGTAAGAACAAACGCAGTCAGATTCTACATAGGACACAATTATTGTCAGAAAACATGAGGCTAATTACACACACTCACACATGTATATATGGTAAGTTTTTGTCAACATGACAAAAATTACAATTACCTGGGAAGAAGGAACAATAGGACTGGCCTATGGACATGTCTGGGGAGGGGGGACATTTTCTCAATTACTAATTGATGTAGGAGGGCCCAGCCCACTGTGGGTGGTGCTTTCCCTGAGCAGGTAGATCTGGAGTGTATAAGAAAATTAGTTGAGCAAGTCAGTAAACATCATTCCTCCATGGTCTCTGGTTCAGCTCCTTCCTCCAAATTCTTAACTTGAGTTCCTGCCCTGATTTCCCTCACTGATGGATCACAACCTGGGAGTTGTGAATTCGATAAGGTCCTTCTAAATGAAGTAAGCTGAAGTAAGTACTTTAGTCTCCAAAGTTGGTTTTGGTCAGTGTTTTATAATAGCAATAGATAGCAAACTAGAACACACACATGCACACACACACACACACACACACACACACACACACACACTTTTAGAACATATGTTTGCTTTTAGAAATATATGTGGTACATATATGTAAATATATATAAATATATGTTTTGTGCATATACATGCATTTATTCGAGGCTGGTCTGCAGCAGGTGATACTGCACAGCATGGCTCAAACTCAGGTTTAGTTTTTCTAGCTTGAAAACAAGATAATAGGGTTTGCAGCAGCCACAGCCAATGGGAGGCAGAAGTGAATATCCAAAAAAGAAAATTCTGAAGACCTAAAGTGAGATTTGAGTTTCTTCTCCCAACACTAAAGTGTAGTTTGGGTCCCACAGATTTAATTTATTTTATATTAAACCAAGGAAAAAACAAGTGGCCAAAAAAAAAAAAAAAAAAAAAAAAAAAAAGGAAAAGAAAACCACACTCATCGGAGGAATACAGCATGTCTCAAGTTCATTATAATATAATACAATGTCGGGCTGGAGAGATGGCCTAGCGGTTAAGAGCACCGACTGCTCTTGCAGAGGACCTGGGTTCAATTCCCAGCACCCACATGGCGGCTAAGAACCGTCTGTAACTCCAATTCCAGGAGAACTCCGGTTCCAGGGGAATCCGAGACCCTCTTCTGACCTCCGCGGCATTGCACGACACGGGTGCACAGACCTACATGCAGACAGTACACTCATACACATACAAAAATAAATAAAATTAAAAAAATTTAATATAATACAATGTCTAGACAGGGGAATGTTAATACCAGCATGTATAGGAAGTATACAAATAACACAATGCAGCAAGTTCTGACATGAGGTCTGGCAAGATGGCTCAGCAAGAAAAAGATCTTGCCATCTAAACCTTGTGAGCTGAATGTGAGTGTGGAAAAGGAGCAGCTCCTAAAAGCTGTCCTCCCTCCACGTGTGCATTGTGACACGTGAGTGACATCGCTCTCACACACAAACACACAGACACAGTAGTAAAGGTATTAATAATGAAAAAAATTAATGTGACATGATCTCAGGAGCCTAGAGGTTAAGAGTGCCGACTGCTCTTGCAGAAGACCTAGGTTCGATTCCCAGCACCCACATGGCGGCTGAAAACTGTCTTTAACTCCAGTTCTAGGGGAATCCAACACCCTCTTCTGACCTCCGCGGCATTGCAGGACACGGGTGCACAAACCTACATGCAGACAGTACATTCCTACACATACAAAAATAAATAAAAATTTAAAAAGAAAAGATATTTAATACACATCATACTGGCATGGCCCAGAGTTTAGAAACTATGAAAACGATGTAACTAATTTTAAAAGAGGAACCTTAATCAGAGACATAGAGACTAAAAGTAAACAGTAAAGGCCAATGTAAATTCCAGACTGAAAAGATCCAAAAATCCTGAAAAAGTGAAATTGGATGAATATAACAGAAAACCAGTGACGACCTGAGTCAATAAACAACAAAATATTATCAATAAAAGTGCCTACTTTCTAACGAACAAAGAATAAACAGATTATTTAAAATACAAAGAGAGGATGTAGAGAGATGGCTCAGCAGTTAAGAGCATCAATTGCTCTTGCACAGGACCCAGGTTCTGTTCCCAGAACCCACCTGGAGGCCAACTTTTTCAGGGAGATATGCTGCCCCCTCTTCTGGCCTCTGTAGGCATTGCATAATACAGTTGCATTTAAATACATGCAGATGATCAAAAAAAAAATAAAAACTCAAAGAATGGGAGTGGGTTCTTACCCTTCTCACAGTTTGTGTTCCTCTGCTTTCCATGCAATTTTTGCCAATCTATTGAATATATTGTATGATATTTAAAAAATAAATACATGCAGATGAAATACCTATACATAACCCAGGCACATAAAATACAAATAAGTCAATAAAATATTTTTAAAAAGCAAAAGAAAATCTAGAATCCACGGAAAGGTATCAAAATATTTGTCCAACACAGAGAAAACTAAAATATGAGAAGCTTAGAATACAGTACAAAATATGTGAGACAATGGCAAAACTTGGTGAATGACACAGATTTACAACTTAAGCTCAGCAAACTTGATGAAGTTTAAATGCAACAAAAACAAAATGATGCATAAGCAAAGAGGAAGAAATAAAGAAAAGACTTTGAGACCATCTAGGAAAATACTAGAAGTAGTCAAATTTCATAAAAGAAGCATTGGTTCAATCATTGCTGAATTCTCATTTGTGATTATGGAGCCCAGAAGACAGTAAAACAATATCTATATGGTGTTAGAGAAAAATCAAAGCACAAAACTCTACACTTAATATACCCTCTAAAAATGAAGAGGAAATAAAAGCTTTTAAAATTAAATGGTGATGAATGTGTAGCCAGGTGAAAGAAAGAAAGAAAGAAAGAAAGAAAGAAAGAAAGAAAGAAAGAAAGAAAGAAAGAAAGAAAGAAAGAAAGAAAGAAAGAAAGAGAAAGAAAATGAATACATTACAGAAAGCTCTTAATGCAAAAGTGAAATGAGGGACCAAGCACGGGAATGCACATCGTTAATCTCAGCACTCAGGAAGCAGAAGCAGGTGGATTTCTGTGAATTCAAGGCTAGCCTGGTGTACAAAGCAACATCTATATTAGCCAGAGTTGTATAGTGAGACCCTGTTTTTAAAAAAAGTTAAATGAAACCAGGTGAAAAATATATCTTAGAAAACAACTACTGTATAAAATGATAAACACACAAAAAAATAAAATAAAATGATAAACACCTAGATTAATATAAGAGACGAGGACCCAGGGCTGGAAGGATGACTCAGAGTTTAAGAGCTGCTGTTGCAGACCTGTTAGGTTCACAGCCTCAGGAGAAACATTCCACATTTAAACCACAGCATGAAATTTAGCACAATCCCAAATTAAAAAAAAAAAAATGTATGGGGCTGGAGAGATGGCCTAGCGGTTAAGAGCGCCGACCGCTCTTACAGAGGACCCGGGTTCGATCCCCAGCACCCACATGGCGGCCGAGAACCGTCTGAAACTCCAATTCCAGGAGAACTCCAGTTCCATGGGAATCCGACACCCTCTTCTGACCTCCGCGGCATTGCACGACATGGGTGCACAGACTTTCATGCAGACAGCACATTGTTACACGTACAGAAAAAAAAAAAAATGTATGCTGTAATTCTTGCACAAATCACTTAAAATTGTGCAAAACCATAGCTATAAAGTCAATGAAGACAGGACCAGGAATGGGTGAGGATCTTGGGAAAGTTCTCGTGTAGCAAGCAGGTGGGAAAGGGGACCCTGGCAAGCCTCTTCCCAACGCAAAATGAGCAGTAAGATAGGGAAAGGGGAAAACAATATGCAGCTAGTATTGATTACATTTTGAAAAATCATTAGCCTCATATATAAAACTTCACATTGAACCTGGGAATATTTAAAAATTCAAATAAAATGAGAGAAGAGCTCAGAAAAGAAAGAGATAGAGGCAAACTAGCAGGTCTGAGAAAAGAAGTTGAAGACTAATTGGTTGATAAAAGTGGCCAATATAAAAAGAAAAGGATAAAAATCAAAGGTGAGGCAGAGAAGGTGACAGGTTTGCAAGATCAGTAGCTAAAGGTTACTATAGAAATCAAAGAAGGGGGCTGGAGAGATGGCTCAGTGGTTAAGAGCACTGACTGCTGTTGCAAAAGACCTAGGTTCAATTCCCAGCACCAACATGGTGGCTAACAGCCATCTGTAACACCAGTTCCAGGGGAATTGGATGCCTTCTGACCCTTATGGGCACTGGATGACATAGATGTACTTGCACACATGAAGGAAATACACTCATACACATAAAAATGAAATAAATATTTTACAAAAAGAAATCAGAGTGGAAAGGCTTTCAGATACATGATGGAAACAATATGAAAGCAAGCCCCTTTGCATATTAACAGTGGGTAACTTATTCTGGGAAACAGTGGATAGAAATATGACTCATACAAGGATATTACCTAGTAGAGTAGCTAAATATGGACTACACATCGCTATCCGGTCTCATTCACAGTGCTGCTTAGTACCAGGATACAGTAGAATCATGTCTTCAAAGTTCTGAGGAGAGAAATAGGAATGTGTAATCATGAATTTAAAATGAGCCAAGCTCTCACTCATGTACGGCCTGATAGGGAACATTTGTAGAAACTGCCCAAAAGCCTTGGGCAGTGGAGCTTGCCTAATGGGCTGAATTATTCCACCACCCCCCCCCCCAGTAAATCTATCCATTGAAATCCTAACCCTGTCTTTCTAATGTTGTTCTATGTTGTTTTCTTAGCTTCATTTCTATTGCTGTGAAAAAATATGCTGATAAAGCAAATTAAAGGAGGAAGGCTTCTTTGGGCCCATAGTTCCAGACAGCCCTCCACCATAACAGGAAGTCACCATGGCAGGGCTTGAAGGACTTGGTCACCTCACATCAATCATCAGGAATAGGGAGCAATGAATCCATGTGTGTGTCTAGTGCTTGACTCGCTTTCTCCACTCTTACAGTCTAGAACCCCATGTCTGAGGAATGGTACCACTCACAGTGGGTGCTTCTTCTCACTTCAATTAACACAGTCAAGGTAACTTCCCCACAGATGGGCCTATAAACCAACTTAACTTGGAGTCTCTCAGTCACCCTCTTCGGAGGATTCTAGAGTATGTCCATTTGATGATTAAAACTAAAAATCACCATTGTTAATAAAGCCTTTGAAGGTGTAAATAAAGAAGATGAAATTACTCAGGAGTAGAGTGCCCCCCCAAATGACTGGTGTTCTTATAAAAGAGGAAAATCTGGACACAAAAACAAGGGCATATAGAAGAAAGATGTGTGAAGAGACACAGAAGATGGCCCTCTACGAGACAAAAAGAAACATCTGAACCTGTCCCTCCCTAGAGGGCCTTAATCAAAGTGCCCAAATTGAGATTCTACACTTCTCCCTATCCAGAACTGTGAGAGGAGTTTGGGGGGGCTTAAAACACTCAGTTGGAAAGCTTTATTGCCAAAACAGAGCAAGTTCCAGAGCCTGACAATTCCTAGGTAGATCCAATAAAGAGATGCCCCAAGACATGGACATATAAGGACCATGAGCACTGAATCCTAAAGCTAAACTAAATTGGGAAAGCTAGGAGTGAAGAATAGAGAGCAGTCATTTTAAGTTCTGGGAATGTAGAATTAATAAGAAAATTAATTGGTGTGAAGAGAAAAATGGAAATGCAAATCCATCAATGTCCACATCTTTTAAAGTCATGCCACAGCAGATAAATATCTAAAGTTAGCAGAATGAAGAAAAATGAAAATGGCCAGTCTAATAATTTTGAGTATAATTGGGAACAAAGTTAAAATGTTTACCGTAGTTGTTATTTAGAATTATTCTAAATGTGTTTTTCAGTATAGTCAGACAGGACACAAAAACAGTGCTCTATGTTGGAAAATTTTACTGACATAGGACAAGATATTTGTCCTAAATTAGTGAGTGTCCAAAGAAAGAAATGTGTATAAACCAATACTTTTCACATTAAAAATTTGTAATATCTATAACTTTAAAAATTCAACTTAAGGCTGTTTGTGGCAGTGCACGCCTTTAACCTCAGCACTCAGGAAGCAGAAGCAGGGGACTGACTCTCTCTGAAACCAAGACCAGTTTGGTCTACATTGTGAGTTCCAGGCTAGCTAAGACTTCAAGGAGATCCTGTCTCAAAAACAAACAAACAACAAGAAATCACAATAAAATTCCATTTAGATTTTTAAATGATATATGATATAATCTTAAGATTTTATAAGGTACATGTGAATACAGATCATAAAGGCATAGAAATAAGTAGAAAATATACTATGAAAACTTAATACTATTAGCTTTCTAAAGAAATTTACATATAATCCGATATGGTGGGGCAGGCCTTTGATCTCAACACTTGGGAAGCAGAGGCAACCAGATCTCTCTGAGTTCAAAGCCATCCTCATCTACATAGAGAGTTCCCGGAGAGATGAAGCTATAGGAAGACTGTCTCAAAAACAAATACATATTAAATGTGGTTAGATTCAAGATTAAAATATAAAAGTATAAGGCTGGAGAGATGGCCTAGCAGTTGGGAGTGCCAACTGCTCTTGCAGAGGACCTGGGTTCAATCCCCAGCATCCACATGGCAACTGAGAACCGTCTTTAACTCCAGTTCCAGGGGAATCCAACACCCTCTTCTGACCTCTGTGTCATTGCATGGCACAGGTGCACAAACCTGCATGCAGACAGTACATTCATACACATAAAAATAAATAAAATTTAAGAAAATAAAAATAATAAAATATATAAGTATGAAAAGAAAGCAGAATAAAAAAGAAATAAAAGCATAATAAAGGAAGGAAATTCAAGAACAAAATAAAGTGGAATATGTAAATCCAAACACATAAAAATTACCTTAAATGCCAATAGGTTAGTATGCTGGATAGCTTTAGTGTCATCTTGACACACCTGGGTTGAGGGAGCCTCAATTGGGGAATTGGCTCCATTGGACTGGCCTGTGGCCACATCTGTGGAGTATTGTCTTGATTGTCGAGCAGTGTGGGAGGGCCCAGCCCACTATGGGTTGTGCCTCCCTGGGCAGGTTGTTGTATACCATATAAGAGGGCAGGCTAGGCATGGGCCAGGGGAGCAAGCCAGTAAGCAGCATTCCTCCATGGCCTGTGCTTCAGCTCCTGCCTCCAGGTTACTGCCCTGAGTTCCTGCCTTGGGCTCACTGAGTGATGAACTGTGACCCAGAAGACGTAAGCTGAATAAACCCTTTCCTCCCCAAGTTGGTGTTGGTCAGAGTGTTTTGTCACAGCAATGGAAAAGAAACTAGAACAGAAATTGGTACCAAAGAGTAGGCTATTGCTGTGACAGACCTGATCTTGATGTTTTGGGGAAGGATTGTGGAGTCGATTGGAACTTTGGGCTAGAAAAATCATTGAATGCCTAAAGATCATGGCTGTGGAACTTGGAACAGTTTTGCTGAAAGAGTTGTAGATGATGGAGGCCTGGCTTGTGAAGTTTCTAGTTTCAAAGGGAAGCAGAGATCATCAGGACTGTTTAATCTATGGACTCTGGTCAGCTGGGGCTGAAGAATCAGCTGAAAGTAACAAGAGACCAGAACCTGAAGAGAACCCTTTGCTTTACTAGGACAATTGATGCTGGTTAGCTGGAGCTGAAAAATCATCTGTAAGTAAGAAGAGACCAGCATCACTGTGGTGAAATCTTCTGGGAAGAATTTCTTCAGGGTCAGCACACAGAAACTATGTTCCAGAAGGGGCCTGAGCCTCCACATCAAGCCAGAAGCAGTACTTGGTAGGGTGTAAGAGTCTCCTATATGGTTCTGGTGTTGAAATTTGAGGGGGTCACAGAGAGCAGCCGAGGCTTGGCACTGTGAGAGATCAGGAAAGACCATTGGTGGAAGTGCACCTCGGTTGCAGTGAAGACCCCAGGATTACAAGGGTCATGGAGAGAAACTGAGGCTTTGCACCAGGAGAGGTCAGAAGAGGCCATTGGTGAAGGTGCTGCCTCAGTTTCAGTGGAGACTTCAGCTTTTTTGAGATGCCAGAACCATGGGATGACCACCAAGAGCAGCAGCAGGTGTGGAATGGAGCTGGCCTGGGCCCGTGAGATGAGCTGCATGAGCCACAGATGGCAGAGTCAGAGAAGGGGAGCTGCCGAGACCCTTTGGAGCTCAGAAGATCATGAGTGAATCCCAGGTGTCCAGCCTTGAACTACTTTGCTGGACTTAGGTTTTGTTTGAGTGTGCCTGATTCTTCCCTTTGAAATAAGACAGTACTTGTTTTGGAATTTACAACAGCCCACAGTTAAGAGATTTTTTTTTTATTTAATTTTTATTGATGGTTTGTGCATTTCGTACATCATTTTCCAATTCAGATCAGGCATATTTCCCTTTCCCTTCCCCCCCACCCCCACCCCATCCCAGATCATGTATTCTGCCATAACTGTCCTGCATCTTTCAGGTTTTTTTTTTTCATTTTTTAGCTATAAGTGATAATCCATGAGTATAAGCATCCTTCGTGCAAAACCAATCTACAGACTGTTGTGCCCAAACCCCAACAGTCCCACCATTCAGTGGGGGGGTGACAGGTTGTTTGTTCAATCAAGTTGATCAAATGAGTGTCAGCCCATGAAAGGAAACATCCAGAATTGACCAGAATCCAAGTCAACAGCTCCAGAGAGAGAGGACAGTTTTACTTCTCATCCACCTGTGCCCCTTTTCTAAGCCTAGGGAACAATCTGCGGAAGAGGGGGCGTGGTAGAATGTAAAGGCTGCGATTGGGGTGAACGGTGAAACTACAGTTAAGAGATTTTTAACAGACTGTGAATTTTTAAGTGTTTGGACATTTTAAGGACTGTGGGGCTTTTAAGATTGTACTGTCTTGGGTTATGATTAATGTTAACATCATACCTTGGGGACGAGAACTGGAAAGGTGTTGGTTTAATAGTGATGTGTTTTGTGTGTCAAGTTGACAAGGGGTCAATTGTGCTGGATAGCTTTAGTGTCAACTTGACACACCTGGGTTGAGGGAGCCTCAATTGGGGAATTGGCTCCATTGGCCTGGCCTGTGGCCACATCTGTGGAGTATTGTCTTGATTGTTGAGCAATGTGGGAGGGCCCAGCCCGCTATGGGTGGTGCCACCTCTGGGCAGGTTGTTGTGTAACCTGGCAGGCTGGGCATGGGCCAGGGGAGCAAGCCAGTGGGCAGCATTCCTCCATGGCCTGTGCTTCAGCTCCTGCCTCCATGTTCCTGCCCTGAGTTCCTGCCCTGAGCTCCCTGAGTGATGAACTGTGACCCAGGAGATGTGAAGTGAATAAACCCTTTCCTCCCCCTGGTGTCGGTCAGAGTGTTTTGTCACAGCAATGGAAGAGAAACTAGAACAGTTGGACTCTCTATTTTAAAGTAGATTTTAAAAAAGAAGAAAAATCCATGTATATAGTATGACAATATGATTTAGATTATTGGAAATTCACTATGTGTGAAATAATATTCACAGGCCAAAAAAAAAAAAAAAAAGAAAGAAAGAAAGGAATTCACTCCGTGAAGGAGCTGAAAATGCTATATTAATACCAGAAATATAAAACTTTAATACGAAGATCTCACTAGAAGGAAAGAGTCAGTAATAATGATTGAAAGGGTCAGTCTGCTAAAGAAACACAACCACCACATGACTGTGGGGCAATCAATAGAATTAAAGATATATTAAGTATGGTGAATGGAAGTGTTTCTCTGAACCCTTTCTCTGACTGCCTGTTATTTGTATATAGAAAGGCTTCTGATTTTTGTAGACTGCCTTGGTAATCTGCCACTTTGATGTAAGTGTTGAATATTTCTAGAAGTTTTCTGGTGGACTTTTTGGGATCTATAATGTAAAATAGCATATCAGTCACAAATAAAGACAATTTGACCTCTTCATTTCCAATTAGCACCTCTTTAATTTCCTTTCCCTGTTTCATTGCTCTAGCAAGACTTTCAAGCACCATATTGAAAAGGAATGGGACTAGTAGACAGCTTTGTCTGATTCTTGATTTTAATGGAAATGTTTCAAGTTTTTCTCCATTAGAATGATATTAGCTGTGATTTTGTTGTCTATAGTCTTAATTATGTTGAAGTTATGTTTCATCCATCCAGTCCAAGTCCTTCTAGGACTTTTATCATGAAAGTATGTTGAAACAACAACAACAACAGAAAAGACTTTGTCAAAGAACTAACTGAAATGGTGAACTTCTTCTCAAAACAGTCAACTTCTATATCGAGAATTTTGAGAAAGACTGAGAAAAAGATCAAAGACATGTTTGGCAGAATGCAAAGAAAATATTTGCAACCAAATCATAAAAGAAAATGTCTCAAATCTCAGGAAAGAGACACCTATCAAAGTGCAAGAGGCACACATCACACCAAATACATAAGACTAGAAAAGAAGTCTCCCACATAAAATAATGATCAAAACAATAACTGTACAGAAGAAGAAAGTATACTGAAAGCTGCAAGAGAGAAAGAGCAAATCACATATAATGGTTGGCTTATCAGAATAGAGCCTGACTTTTCAGTGGGGTCTTTGAAAGCCAGGAGCTCATGGACTGGTGTACTACAAGTTCAGAAAAACCATAAATACCAACTCAGCCTATTACACCCAGCAAAAATATCAGTCATATTAGGAGAAAGAAAACAAATTCCATGATAGAAATAGATTTAAAGAATTTATGATGACTGAAACCAGCTTTAGAGAAAATTTGGAAAGGCATACTTTGATCTAAAGAGAAAGTTAAACAAACTCAAGAGAGCACAGAGAATGAACATACGCTTTCAGAACAGTTATTCAAAAGAAAGCAACACCATCACAACAGAATACCAGGACTTAGTAAGCACTGCTTAACAATAACACTCAATAATAATGGCCTCACTTCCCCCAATAAAGAGACACAGATTTACAGATTGGATTACAAAATATGATCCATCTTTTTCCTGCCTTTAAGAAACACACCTCACCACTAAAGCTGGACTTCACTGTACAGTAAAATCCCAGGACCAAATGGACTGCACTCAGAATTCTCTCAGACCTCAAAAAAAATAACTAACCCTAATACTCCCTAAATTATTCTTTAAAATAAAAAATAAGGAAAAATTTCAAATTCCTTTACAAACCAGTATCACACTGATACAAAAAAAAAATCCAGACACTCAATAAAACAGAAAATTAGAGGCCAATCTCTGAAAAAGGCAGACACAAAAAGTCTCAATTAAATACTTGCAAATTGAATTAAAGCCCATGTCAAAAATATCACCCACCATTGTCAAGTTGGTTTCATCCCAGAGATGCAGAGATGGTTATCTAAATCAATAAAAGTAAGCCACTATGTTAAGAGACTAAAAGAAATCACATGATACGGAAAAGGTGTTTGACAAAATCCAGTATCCTTCCATGATAAAAGTCCTGGACTACCTAGGAATACAGGAGACATATCTCGACATAATAAAGGCAATCACAGCAGGCCCACAGCCAGCAACCTATTAAATGGAGAAAAACTAAGAGCATTTCCACTAAACGCAGGAATAGGACAAAGGTGTCCACGGTCTCCATTATTGTTCAATAGAGAGCTTGAACTTTGATCTAGAGCAGTAAAAGAAGTGAAGGCGGTAAATGAGATACAAACTGGAAAGAAAAAGTCACAGCATCCTTATTTGCACATTAGATGATCCTGTACATAAAAGGCTCTAAAAGCTGCACCAGAAAACCTTCCAGAGCTGATAAATACTTTTCAGCAAAGTAACATGATACAAAATGAACACACAACATCAATAGCCTTCTTCTATACCAACAACAAACATACTGACAATGAAACCAGAGAAATGATCCCATTCATGATAGCCTCAAAATATATATCTTGGAATAAATCCAACCAAAGAAGTGAAAGACTTGTGTAATAAAACTTTAAGACACTGAAGAATTGAAGAAAATACCAGAAAATTGAAAGAATTCCCATGCTCCTGGATCAGCAGGATTAACATTGAGAAAAAGGTCATCCTGCCAAAAGCAATCTACAGAACAAACTGAATCCCCCAAACAATTCTTCATAGAAATAAAATATCTCAGATTTTATATGGAAACACGAAAAGCTCAGGATAGCCAAAAATAATCCTGAACCATGAAAGAACTGCTGGAGACATCACCATCCCTATTTAATATTTTGATTATTTTTTATTTTATATGTATGAGTATGTTGCCTGCATGCATGTATGTGAACCCATGTCATGCAATGACCACGGAGGTCAGAAGAGGGTGTTGGTTCCCTTGGAACTGGAGTCACAGATGGTGATTAGTCACCATATGGGTTCTGGAAACCGAACCAGGACAGCCAGTGCTCTTAACCACTGAGTCATCTCTCCAATCCCACCATTCCTATTTAGAATCACACTACAGAAATATAGAAATAAAAACAGCTGGATACTGCAATAAACATAGACATGTTGATCACCGAAGTAACATCAGGAACCCTGATTCAAGTCTACACACAAACAACCACCTGATTTTGACAAAGGGACCAAAAATACATACTGGGAAAAGAGCAAGTTGAACAAATGGTACTGGTAAAACTCAATAGCCTCATGTAGAACAATGTTTCTAGATCCTTCTCTTGTCCTGCATAAAACTCAACTCCAAATGTATCAAGTGACCTTGACATAAGACTTGATACCCCAAGTCTCATAGAGGAGAAAGTAAGGGATACATTGGAGTTTATTGGAAGAGGGAAGGACCTTCTGAACAGGATCCAAGTAGCATAGGAATTAAGACCAATTGATAAATGAGATCTCATGAAATTAAAAAGCTTCTCTACAGCAAGGACACTGTCAATTGAGTTAAGAGGCAGCCTACAGAATGGGAAAAAAATCTTTATCAACTGTACATGTGACAGTGGCTTAGTTTTTACAAAGAATTAAAAAAAAAAACCTACGTCAAAGAAACAAACAACCCAATTAAACATTGGGGCAAGGAACAAAACAGAAAATTCTTTTTTTTATTTTTAAAAATATTTTATTTTTATTTTTATTTTACATATACGAGTATATTGACTGCATGCATGTAAGTATACCCCTTTCCTGAAATGCCGGCAGATGTCAGAAGGTGTTGATACCCTGGAACTGGAGTTATGGATGGTCGTTAGCTGTCATGTGTGTGCTTGGAATCGAACCTGGGTCCTCTGCAAGAGCAGCCAGTGCTCTTAACCACTGCTCTCTCAAGCCCATTGATTTTTAACTTTAGTGTTTGTTTTCTTCTGGTCTTGCTGATTTTAACTTTTAACTTGTATGAAGCTCACCTAGCCTCATTAATTTCTCTAGTATTTATATTTTTCAGTAACTATATTTCTTGCTTATTACAAAACCAAACCTTTTAGGAGAAGAGAGAAAGTAGGTCAAAGGAAAGGGACATGGTGGCCCCAGCAGGCAATTTTCTGTGACAACAAAGACATGTGCTTGAGATGGCACCATTTCACTGTTCCTTTTTTATTCCACACAAACTAGCAAATTTGGTGCATTTTGAGGATATTTGTTGTTGTTGTTGTTGTTGTTGTTTCCAATATGCCTCACTCCCAACTACTTGGACAAAAGCTCAAAGGGCCACGCACAAGAAATACTTACAACTAGGTAATTGGCACTAGCATCACTGGTATTTAGTGTTAGCATCCACAGATGAAGGATACCATTCATCATTTGTTTTTCTGGGACTGTGTTACTTCACTCAACATGATGTCTTCTAGCTCCAGCCATTTTCCTGCAAAGCTCATGACGTCATCTTTCTTTATTGCTGCATAGAACTCCATTGTGTAGATGTACTGCATTTTCTCTATCTACTCATCAGTTGACGGGCATTTGGGTTGGTTCCAGCTCCTTGATATTGTGAAGAGAGCTGAAATAAACATGGCCATGCACACAAACCCACCTTTTATACCAGCTGGGAGGATAACTCCGCCCCCACAGCCATACAAGCCCATCGAGCCAAAGAGAACCAGATTAAATCAAACAACAATACACCTTGCTGAAGCATCCAGCTCCTACCTGTGCTTCAGGTGGTCTTGGGAGATCTCCCAAAACAGAAAATTCTTAAAAGGTGAAATGCAAATGGCTGAGAAATACATTTTAAAATGTTCAACATCTTTATCCATCAGGAAAAGTGAAATTAAAAGTATTCTGAGATTACATCTTACCCCAGTGAAAATGGCTAAGAACCCCCCTCCCCACAAAAAAAAAAGAGATGACAATTGCTAGCTAGAATGTAGGGAAATAGGACACTTATTCACTGCTGATGGGAGTAAAAACTGGTGCAGCACTATGGAAAGCAGAGTGCAGCTTCCTTAGAAAGCAAGAAATAGATCTACCACATGATCCAGCCATACCACTCTTGGACATTTGACAGAGAACTCTGTATCCTACTGCAGAGATACTGTCTCAACCATGTTCATTGATCCTCTATTCACAATAGCCAGG
Organism: Rhizomys pruinosus; assembly: GCA_009823505.1. NCBI lineage: Eukaryota > Metazoa > Chordata > Mammalia > Rodentia > Spalacidae > Rhizomys > Rhizomys pruinosus. The sequence continues at coordinate 1,154,608 of VZQC01013314.1, read as the reverse complement.
GAAAGGAAACAGCCTAGAAGTCCATCAACTGGTGAATGGATAATGTAAGCATGATACATTTACTCAGTGGAATATTATTCATCTGTTATAGAAAAGGAATTATGAAATCCATTAGTAAAGGGATAGACCTGGAAGCAGTCATAACATGTGAGGTAACCCAGACTCAGAGAGATAAATTTCGAATGTTCTTGCTCATATATAAACACACGTAGGTATGTTTCCATTGGAAAATCCATAGAGACCTGAAAAATAGTAAAGGGTAATGAGAGTGGTTCTTAGGAAGGAAGATACAATGTAATGATATAAATGGAAATGGAAGGCTTAAATGGGGTAGGTATGGGAAGACAGGTAGAGAAGAGAATATGGGGAGTGTTAACTAACACTAAAGACCTTTGGAAAATTTCACATGGAAACCTACCACTGTAGAAGATTCCTAAAAATATATACATATAAATATATAAAGTGAGTTTAAATGGAGAGACCCCATAATAGGGGCAATGACCCTATCAGACATGATCAACTACCAAATAAAAAGTACAATGCCAGTAATGGACTCTCTCTGAGGTTGTTTTCCAGGATGTCCCACATATCAACCAATATTAGCTATTGCCATTTACTCTAGGTTACCCTCTGGAACTTGATGGTAAGACCCTGTTGCTGAAAATACTACATCCATGAGTAATACAGCATGGAGAAGTCAAGCTGGTTGTTCCCTTTCCCTGGCTATGTGAATAGAGGAGTAATGAACATGGATGAGACAGTATCTCTGTAGTAGGATACAGAGCTCTCTGTTAAATGTCCAACAGTGGTGGTGTGGTATGTCTACATCATGTGGTAGATCTGTTTCTAGCTCTTTAAGGGAGCTGCACTCTGGTTTCCATAGTACTGCACCAATTTTTACTCCCATTAGCCTTGAATAAGTGACCATTTCTGAGTCTCTTTTAATTGCCATCTGCTGCAAAATGAAGCTTATCCAGTGAGAATTGAGAGATCACTAATCTATGGGTATAAAGAAAAGTCATTAGGAGTCAGTTTAATACTATGTTCATTTAGCAGAATAACAAGGTGATCTATGACCTGTCTAGGTACCAGTTCTTTGCCTTGGTAAGAGTGCCAGGTTTAGAGTCTGAGGTATGGCTTCTTTCTCATGAAGGAAGCCCTAAATCTAATGATAAAGTTGGCATAATATTTGTGCCACAATTGTATGAGTGGGCATATAGTACCATGACACTCATAGTTAAAGCTAGTAGGGTTCACTGTTGGGTTCTTTTCCAATTGCATGCATAGTACCTTAAAGCATTATGAAAGCCAACCAGTATGGAATTTATGGAAAATCAAGAGCTAATTTTATTGTTTAATAAAATGTTAATATCATCATTCCAAATCAGAAAAAATAGAAAGATACTGTAATAATTAAAATAAAATAAAATCAGAGTTGTAAACATGAGAAATTAAAATTTTAAAAGGGAGGTTTAAAAGGGCTTATATTGAAAGTCTTAAAGAACATAAAAAGAAATCAGAAAGTAAGGGAATTTAACAATAAGGCATAGGCTGGCATACTCAGATCAAATGTATGTTTATATAATAGCAGCAAAACACTGGAAACAAAATTTTAGAAACAATTATATTTATATTGAACAAAACATTTAGGGATAAATTGAACAAATGGCTCAGTGGCACAAGCCTATAATCCCAGCACTAGAGAGAAGCTAAGGGAGGAGAATCATGAATTCCAGTCTATAGTCATTCACTTATATAGAAATGAAAATATCCTAAATAGTTCAAGCCAACGTCATAAAAAAGAAAAAGTTAGAGAAAGTATACCACTGGCCTTTCTGACATACATGTTCAGTAATCAAGGCAGGGTACTGACACAATATGGCAGATAGATGACTTAAACAGAATATAGACCCAGAAACAGACCCACTTAAACAAGTGGAGAAAAAAGTACATGGTAGTAAATCAAGTGGGAATAACTGAGTGTGTATTCTTAAAATAAAATGAAACCTAACTTTTGTGTAAGCTATATACAATTTTAGAGTTAGACAAAAGAGTATATGTACTACCAGGCATGTCTGACCTTTTGACATTATGACATGATTCTGTCATCTACAAAGTTCACATGAGAACTGTGTAATCAAGTCACAATAAAATTTGCAAAACTCCTGTCTCAAGTAAGTGTACAATTTTGTGTTGATCATGTCCATAGCTACCTTTGGCCACACGTGGCCCTCAGTGTGCAAGACAGACAAACTAAGGAGAGTAAAGTACTTTTTCAGAATTCACAGAAAGCTATAACCATGAAAATAAAGATAAGGGTTGGGGATTTAGCTCAGTGGCAGAGGCGGGCTCTGGGTTTGGTCCTCAGCTTTGAAAAAAAAAAGAAAATAAAGATAAATTAGTGTTGTTCAATATTAGAAATGTTTATTTTTCAAAATACACCCTTTAGAAAGTGAATAGAAAAGCCACACAATAGGCAAAAATTTCTGTTCAAATGTAAGTGAATGACTAGTACCAAGGCTTTACAAATAATTCTCCCCAAACCAATTAAAAGATCTGAATAAACTCACAAAAGAAGAATATTACTGACCAACAGGCACAGGAGAAAGTGTTCAACATCATTGGTCATGAGAGAGATGCACATTACAGCCACATGAGATGACAGTGTGCCCTCCAGAACAGCTAAAATTAAAATGCCTCACTAAATATTAATGTGCTTGTGGAGCAACTGATCTGTCATATGTTGTTGGCTGTGATGTAAAAGGGAGGATTATTTTGGAAATGTTCATATTACTTCTTACACAACTAAACACATAACTCAAAATAAGGAAAATAGGAGACCACAACAAACTAAAACCAGAAGACTGAGTAAGTAGCTTCCCACTTACAATAGCTCAGATGGAAAGAGCTGAGGAGTTGATCAACAGGAGAATAAACAAACAGAATACATAAACAAAAACTCCCATAATAGAATACCAGCTAGCAAGTTTAAAAAGCCAATTCACCAAACAGATACACTGTACGAGTAAATGAAGCTTATATAATTAAATACATAGCTATTATTGGGCGTATGTAAAATTCTTGATGGAAATGAAAGATAAAGTACTTCAATATTAAAAACCTTGATCTATGAAAAGCTGCCACTTAAAAAGTAAATTGAAAAGTCAAAAATTAGTAGGAAGCACTGTTAAAACATCTGTTGAACAAAGGGCTGGCATCTAAACTGAAATAAGATGGGCTAGCAGTTGATTTTTGCGGTGCCGGATGAATCCATTATGGCTGAATATAAAAGAGCTGGCTACTTTCCCCAATAACTTTCCGGTAGACTTCACCCCAGAAAACCTAGAAGGCCAGCAGGAGATGAGAGCCACACCCACTGGGTGGGGGGAGGCACTATGGTGGTTTTCCTGCCATAAAACTTAGCCATTGCAGAATGCATGTTCTCCTCTGTCCCACCCACCTCCTGGTCAAAGAGCCCAAACAAAAAGTATGTAAACCCTGCAATAAATGAGTTTTGCTCGATGCAACTCCTAGGTCTCTTTCTTCGGACCTGTTTGGGTTTACCACCCACGGTCTCAGGGACCACTCTGCTCCCTCCCACTTCCTTCTTTGTGCCCTCTAGGGCCTTGAGGCTGGAGACCTGGGAGGCAGTCAGCTCATGACATGGAGGAAGCCAACAGCTGGCGCCTAACAGTGTGGGGTTTGAGAAGACTGGACCTTGGAAGACTTGCAGGAAGGTAAACTCTCCCCTTTTCTTTGCCAGGATCGAGGACGTCAGGCAGCTGTGCACTTGGTCCTCCCGCACTTGAGGACTAACAGGCTTTTTCTAATCTTTTAATTTTGGATTGAGCTGTTGCAAGGGATCCATTAAGCCAAAGGAGCAACTGATGCCCTCTGACCAAGGCTATTCTTCAGTGTTAGCTGAAGGCCTCCTTGTCCTGCGTTGGACCCCTGCCTGCATGGAGTTTCAACAAAGACTTTTTTTTTATCTAGACTTCTCTCTCCTATCAAACAAAGCTTTAGCGTGTTCTCTGGTTTCTTAAATTTGAGGGAAGACTTGAGTGTTCATGCTCCATGTGGAATCTCCTGTTGGCTTTCGCTTTTGGGAACCTTGGAGCATAAACATTTCTTTCTTTTTCTATCATGGGTAACTCCCACACACATTGGAGGGACCCACAGTTTAGGGCACTAAAGACTAAGGCACTCTCTAAGAGTTGGAGAGGCCACACCCAGTTGGCCCCAGGCTATAAGGTTCTGTCTGAGCTGCATGGCCTTAGAGACAGTGCTTTGGCTTTTTCCCTTCTCACTACATAGAGTGGAGTTTCACAAACAGTGAAAAACCATCACCTATTACAGAGTGCAGGTCAGTTGCAAAACCAGACAACCCACTCCATTTCCCTGCCACAACCCCTTTCCTGTACCCCTCCACGTGTACCCTGCTCAGTCACACACACCCTAGAGGCCAGCCTTGGGCCATTTTCTTTAACCAGCCAACAGCTCCCATCAACACAAAAACCCCCAGGCCCCAGGGCAGAGCACTAAGCCCCAGCCCCTGAGAGCTACGTTGTTCTTTATCTGCCCTGGGAATTTTCCCCTTCTTATCAGCAACTAAGAACATGGCTTAGCAATTAAGTCAACAGACTTGCTCTCAGAAGGCCAATGGTTCAAATCCCAAGCTTGCCACTTTGTACATTCTTTTCTAAAACTTCAAAATTTAACTTTTATTTGTTCTTCAGCATTCTAGCCCTACTGAAAGAAGAAAAAACTCTCTTCTTACTATGTTCAAACAAACTTATCTCTCAATGCTAAGAAATTCCTTTACATAATTTCCTGTTCAAAACATGTGTGGTTTTTTTTTTTTTTTACTTTTGATTGTTTACACATAATTTTTTTCCCATTCAGATTTCCAAGGATTTAATTTTAACCCTTCAGTATCAAAGGTTTACTGACAAATATCTTCTTTCTCAAACAGGCTTCCTAAAAATTGACAAATGTAATGTTTTCAAAATAACTACCTTTAGACCTTATTGTGCTTATTCTAAATTGTCTTTGTTTTACATTGTCTTTTATATGTCATTTTTTATCAAATGTTACTAATATAAGAAATTAGTAATACACAAAGTAATTGGGGATACAAATTGTTATTAATGTTCTTTACTCCTAATTTATACTAGATTTCCAGTGACAACTTTGGAATTAATGTACACAAGTGTTCTCTATATTTATCTATATTATATAATATTATCTGTAACATTTCTTTTTGTCTATAAGATACTTTAGCCCTAAAAGACTGGGTTTTACAATCAACATTATACACTCCAATAAGAGACAGTTTGAATGGACTTAATGGACAACTTGGTTTCTGTATGGGTATGTAGTACAACCGCCTTGAAAGATTAATATGCCTCCCTCGAGGATACAGTTAAATAGAAAACTCTCTTCTCTAAACCTTTTGTCAATTTCTCAAATTTAAAATAAAAAATAACAACTCTAATCCTTTACTAACTATAAAAAGGGATTGGCCCATCTAGACATCAAGAAAAAATGGAAAAAGTCTGAGAAAAGACCACTTCACAGGGAAACAATACACAGGGTGATACACAGGTGCTTCTGCTGGCATCTCTCTGTCGAGAGTCAATTATTATGACAGTGACTCCTTACTGGACATGCTTGACTTCTTCCTTTGATTAATAGATATGAGATCTCTTGGAAAGATATTCTTTATTCCCCCAAAAACCATTAATTGAAAATTATCACAGCCAGGTACTAAACAAGGGGCTGGAGAGATGGTTCAGCTGTTAAGAGCACTGGCTGCTTTTGCAGAGGTTCAATTTCCAGCACCCATATGGCAGCTAACAACTATCTATAATTGCAGTTCCAGGGTAATCCGATGCCTTCTTCTGACTCCATGGCCATTGCACAACGTGGGTGCACTTATACACGTGTAGGCAATACATTCCTACACATAAAATAAAAATAATAAAATATTTCTTAAAATAAAATAAGAACTAAACAAATATCCAGCAACAATGAATGACATGCCTGGTGGAAGGTGGTTCATCAGTTGGAATTCACTTTAAAATGATTTTTTGAACAAATAATGGGATGTGTAACTGAACAGATATGTAAATTCATATAGCAAAATGCTGATGGCATAGGAGTGAATATATAAGTATATGATGTTTAGTCCCATGTGTCAAAATGACCAGGCTAAGGGACACCAAATAACTACTGAAATATGACATCTGGGCATGTCTGCCAGAGTATTTCCAACAGATTCATGCAGTCAGCCTCTTGTTCAACATTATGATGGTGTGAAATGATACAAATTCAGTAGAAACTCTATTCTTAATTTTGTCTTTTCCTGGGCTAACAAAGTATGGTACAGGACATTTGCTCAGTGCTGGGTGGAAACAGAGAGCCACAGCCCCCAGTCAGCCCAGCAGTCATGAGGATAAGTAACTGATATCCATGGAGGACTGTGTTGCTAAGTGGTAGGTTATATGTATTCAAAGCAGTCCCACTTACCTTGGATTTTTCACCTTGTGAGCACCCCCATTGGAAGTTGAGGAGTTTTGTGTCTGAGTTGTCACAGGGTGGTGTGACTCATTTTAAGGACTTGCTGTTTGTTGCTGTAATGTCCATGTTCTCCTCATCAGCAGTGCTCCCAATTCAGATGTGCACTGCAATTGTACCACTGACTTCCTGGCTTCCAGTTACAGGCAGAAGAATGTGGTACCTCTTAACATCCACAATTGTTGGAAGCGATTCCTCACAATAAATCTACAGATCTGCCTGTGTATCAGTCTATAGCTTCTGCTTCCTTTGGGAAACTGAATAAATTGGAGGCTCACTGTAAATCTCTTTGAACCTTATTGTATTTGAAAAGTGTTATGACACTGAGAAACAAAGCTTGCTTCATTAGTGAGTTTAAATACATTACCACACTACCTGTCTCTCATTTTGACAGTTTCATGACCTTGAGAAACCCGTCATCTGGGCCTCTGACTTCACAAAATACTTCTGGGGGAATAGTGACTTGTTGCAGAGCAAAGAGTGGGGCACCGAAGGATCTGTTGGAAGCTCACAAGGAGTCTGTTTCATTCCTTCAAGCTAGTCAGTAAATTAGACTTAAATTAGAAAATTATAGGTTGTGGTAGAGTAATTATCATAGTTTGTCCAAGATTCTTCACCTCCTTTGTTTGCTCTCCTTCCAGTGAAGGATAATAATATATAGTCTACTTTGGAGGCTCTTTGTAGAAGCTACACATGTGTAGATTTTAAAATATCTGTAAAATACAACCTAAAATCAGAATTGTATAAATTCAGATAAACAAGAGTGATAAAGACCAACATCCTTTTAATTCTATGCCTTAGAGGCACTGGTATACATGTGCATACCAGAAGGCCATTCCAAAGTCTACCTACTCCTTTCAGAGGAGGAAAAGATTTTAAATACCTAGAACAGAATTTTGAAATCATATTGGTCAGCAAAATAGTTCTATACAAATCCTCTCACATAACCAGTGCTCTATTATGTGTGGAGTCAAGAAAGAAATAATGTTTCACTCCTTACCTTTTCAGAAGAGAAACAGTCATTTTGATGGACAGTAATCTCTAACAACATTTACTTCCAGATCTTGGCTGTTTAATTTGTGCAGCCATAGACTCCTTAGATAGGGAATTGATGTCTTCCATGTATGAGAAGACACTGAAGCCCACAGGATTGTAAAAGAAACCATTTGCATTAAAATTAACATCCAGTACCCAGAGAGATGGCTCAGTGGTTAAGAGTGCATTCTGGCCAGCATGGTGCTGCACACTTTTAATCCCAGCACTTGAGAGGCAGAAGCAGGAGGATCCCTGTGAGTTCAAGGCCATCCTGGTCTACATAGTGAGCTCCAGGCCAGCTGGGACTAAATATTATATGCATTCAAAGCAGTCCCACTTACCTTGGGACTAAAGGTAAACCCTGCCTAGAAAAGACAAAAAAAAAGAAGAAAGAAAAAGAAAAAGAGTTCATTCTGTTCCTCCAGAGGACCAGAGTTTGGTTCCTAGCAACCACCACAGGAGTCTCACTGTGACCTGCAACTCTACTTGCAGGGGAATCCCCTGCACACACACACACACACACACACACACACACACACAATTGAAAACAATAGATATAAATCTTAAAATATAAAGTTATCATGCAGCCCATTAAGTGCACCCATTACTCAACCCACACTTGTAGAGGTTTTATTCTTGTGAAGATCTTTTGGGAGACATACTTATCTGCAAGTTGCTTATTGGGACATCATATTTTAAATAAATATGGCGGCAATACTTCAGTACTTTGATCTTCCAACAAGTGGAGAGTTCCAGAGCTGTCTAAAGTTTTGAGTTACATTTAAGAGAGGCCAGCCTGACCAAAAAAGAAAAGAAAGAAGCATAACATTGTGCAAAAACTAAGCAAATCTGTTCACTAAATGATAATTCCTTAAAGTCGGTCATGTTGAGTTAACATTCTAAGTGCTTATTCCGTCTATCCATCTATTTAAATTTTATCTTAACTTTCTCACAGGAATTTTTCTCTTAATGCAAATATTAGAATGACACAGCAGTGGTATTTTTTCCATCATTGCACTTTCAAGGGCTGCAAATGAAAATTATATGTATGACATTTAGAAAAAAAATCAGTCATTTTTAGTTTAGAATCTGGGTCAACGTTTACGTTCAAGTATACCATCTAAACAAAAGCTGACTGATGGCTAGACTCTGAGTAATCAGTACTTAGAGGCAGAGCTTCAGAGATGGTAGTTCAGTGAAATTACTCATGTAAATAATTACTTGTGCAAAATATACTTTTAGAACATACTGATTGGATTCTTAGAAATAAACTTCATTGTAATTTCTCTTCTTAGTCATTGACTTGCCAAACTTAATCCATGCATTTAGAAACTCACTTTGAGAACAATTATCAAATTTTCAGTATGCTTAAATATTGTTCAATAAATGAGGACTTGAAAAAGCATTAATTCTCATCTCTAAGAATTTAATATTCTAGAGAGATTATGTATCATACTATTAACTATATTATAATATAAAATTTATAAATTTCATTTGACATTTTATAATTTTCTACATGTTCAAGGCAGCTAAGGAAGGAATTATTAGACCTACTATATAAATTTATAGCATGCTGAGTTATAGAGATGTGACTTCCCAAAAGTCACATAGCTAGTTAGAAGCTAAAACTGGATGTAGAACTCATAACTTTTCTTTGCTCACGCAGGCCTTTTTCTGTGAAAGCCCACTACCTATATTTAGTAATTACGTCTTGCTTAGTTAACTTTAAATATCCACTTTTGCTTTAAAAAGAACCCAAATCACTTTTGCTTCAAGAGAATTGCCTGCTTAAGCAAGCAGTGGAGTATGCTTGCTTGCACATAGATCATTACCAATTAAAGTTTGTGGAAGCAGCTGATGGAGCTCATCTTGTAAGAAATAACATGCTATGGTTGAAGCTACACTTCTCTGGTCACTCTGGTCTATGCCTAGCAAAGTACCCAGTTCGTCCTGAAGGAGAAGTGTCTGTGCACAGAACATGCCATGTAGTAAATCCCAGACAGGTTTCATCCTCTTTGAACATTGCTATTAGGACATCTCCAGGTTAGGGTCCTCTGATCTAGCCTCTAGAACAGAGATTAAAAAATGCTAAGTCCAGCCAGTTTGGGTTAATTTTACTATCGAATTATTTTTGCCAACTGCCTGTGGCTATTTTCATACTACAACACTAAGGTTGAATACTTATGATAATTGCCCCACAAAACCTAAAATAAAAGTTTGCCAAAAAACCTTTGTTAGCCTTGTTCTACAACAGAAAGCTTTCTCAACCTTTCACTCTACACCATGAGTCTAAACCACTGCTTCTTTGTGGAAAGCAAAGCAAAGGTTTGAAAATGCCTATACCCTTTAAGGTAGTAATTCCTTATACATACAACAAAGCCTTTATTGACCAAAGATTTTGGGGCTAATAAAATTATTGCTGAGGGGCTGGAGAGATGGCCTAGCGGTTAAGAGTGCCGACCACTCTTGCAGAGGACCCAGGTTCGATCCCCAGCACCCACATGGCGGCTGAGAACCGTCTGTAACTCCGATTCCAGGAGAACTCCAGTTCCAGGGGAATCCGACACCCTCTTCTGACCTCCGCGGCACTGCACGACATGGGTGCACAGACTTGCATGCAGACAGTACATTCATACACATACAGAAATAAATAAAAATTTAAAAAAATTATTGCTGAGTTCTTACTAAATATTGGGCCTGATATTAATAAACACTTTAGAGATAGAATCTCATTTTGGTATCACAAACTTTCAGAGGCAAGTGGTATTGCTGGTCCATATCACCAAAGAGAAAACTCAGTTTTGGAAAAGTTTCATTTTCCCAAATAACACTGGTACTAAACCACAGACTAATTCAATACCTAATTTTAAAGCCAAATGAACTAACACATTCTGCTGTGCTATTTTCTCTGTTGACAAATAAAGTATAATGGCTATCTGTGAACTATGTAACAAACAGCCCTAAATTTTGTGGTATGAATAATAATTTTCTTTTGCTCCTAATTCTACAGTTTGGGGATTTGGACACGGCAACAGAAACTGTTCAACTGTGCTCTGGCACGGCTACCACTCCAGTTGGGTTATTCAAATGCCTGGATTCATCCAGGAAGGTGCTATGCATCTTTCATCTTGATTCAGGCTACAAAATCATTGCTTGGTTTTGCTTCACTTGTGTCTTACGGGGTTAAAATACCCCAAATGATATCATTCAAATGTCTAATGATTGACCTATGATTTCTGGTCAATGGGGCTGGCTTTTCAAACATCCTTTGCACAAGGCTAGCTTAAGATAAGGTGGCTATTTCAAGACACAAAACACACAAAATGTAGGAGCTGGAGAGAAGGCCCATTGGGTACTGTCCTTGCCACACTATCATGAGGACCTGACCTCAGTTCTGGCAAGGTCACATGTGTCTGTAATCCTAGTGCTACAGGGGTAGAAACAGGCAGATCTCTGAGACCTCCCTGGATAGCCAGCCTAACCAGTCAGTGAGTATCAATTTCAGTGCCAGACCCTGTCTCAAAAGATAAGGTGGAGAGGAAGCCACTCAACATCTACCTCTGGCTTCTACATTTGTGGACTACACACATGTACTCACAAGCAGACATGCATACACACACACAGACACACACATACATACACACATAAACTCAAATTGAGACAAAACATAGACTCTGTCCATTTCTTGAAGTCTGTTCTTGGAAACAGGCATAGCTTCGTTTCATCAGTTGTCTTTTTTTGAGGACACTGAGGTTAGAAGAACGGGGCAGGAGATCCACAGAACTGGCGCTCATCTCTAGTCTGCCATGGGCTTTTCCAGAGGAAGTAATTTTACACAAGTTGATTGTATTATCGCTTCTGAGTGAGTCATAATGAACATTTGTTTTTAAAGACTGAGCATTCCCAGAATGGAAAAAAAAAAAAAGCATTTCCCAATATATTTAACCACAGAACCTTATTTTTGCCTTACAAATTTTAATGTTTCACTTTATATAATATTTTTAAACCCCTCCTCTGAAATGAGATACATTTCATGTACACAGATCTTCACACTGCCATTTGTAAAAGATGAACATTGCATATATCTCGGTGTTAAATATCCAACACTAAGGAGATGCTTGGGTAAACAATATTTGTATCATAAGTCATAATGTAGGCATCAAAATTATATTTATACACTTTTTCCATTTAAAGTTATGCATAGATGGCAACATATTTATTCTATTTTTTATTTGATTTAGCTCTTCTTTTTTTAAAGAAAAGGCTTTATTATTGCTATTAGTAGTATCTTTAATAATATTATTTGCAGGAATGATTTTATTGTGGATATACTCTGGACTAATGACTTTTTTCTCTTTTATTTGTTTATTTTTAAGGGATTCTACAATATAATAACACAGTTGTTTTCAGATAGCATTGGTGTTGCTCAGTTTGCCATACAATTAGGTAATTGGTGCATTTTGCAAGTATCTATGTCCAAATTTTGAACAACCCAAGGTTCCCATGGTCCAGTTGGTGATGCTTGTATATACAGGCATGTTGATCAGTTAGGAGTGCAGTCTATATTACTGTAGTCTCATGATTCACCCCTATCTCTCTGCAGCCCTTACATTCTACCATGCCTCATCTTCCACAATTTGTTCCCTAGGCTTTGGGAAAGGGGCACAAGTGGGTGAAAAGAAAACAGTCTACTTTCATTGGAGTTGTCATTTTGGACTCCAGTCTGTTCAGGTTGTTTCCCTTCATGGGTTGACAGCTTATCCAGTGATACCTTTTTAGTCATATTAACAAAGCACAAGCAATTAGATGTACAGGCATTTAAGCAGTACTAATTATTATGGCAAGCTAAGCTGTGAGCATAGACACAGATGCTTGGATGGTATGCTAATCCACAAACTGTGGTTTCTCTATAAAGGGTGACAAGTTCTTATTGTGGCTTATAACATCTTCTAACCACTAGAGGACATAAGCTTGTGGCATCTGCTGTGAGTTATTCCTCCAAGGAGAGAGCTAATAGCCAATTAGATTTGGGATATATATAGACACATGGCTGCCACTGTTGCACAGTATCTCCAGGCAGTTGAGGTGTAGCTGATACTGATGGAGGAGTCTTGCTTGTCTCAAGGAGACCAATATTTTGCTGTATTGCTTTAATGGCCTTTGGTAATGCTCTCTGGCATTTTAGAGGCCAGTTTTACACTAGCAAGTGATGTCTCAAAACATTTTTTCATGCTCACAACAGGGACTTACTGTCTTTCTCCTTGCATATATCCCACTTATAGGCAAAAGGCCTTTATAATTTGGGGGGGGGGTTGAATCCCCAATTTGGCTCTTCTTTGTTATCATTTCTTAGTAGTCTTCATTGTATATATTCATTGTACATGGCATTATGTTATTTAAGGACATTATCATAAGGTATATATTGTGTACTGAGAATTTAAAGTTAATTGTAAATTTACAAACAATTTAAATAAGAATAGAGTTGCTATACACCTTTTTCCTTTCACCTAGCTTTCCCCAACACTGCCCTGTGCAACTACAAAATGTTACAAGAAACTGACATTAATTCAGTCCACTGATCCTACTCAATCCTCACCAATTTTTCAGGCACTCGTTAAATGTATTTTTGTTATTTCCATTAATTTTTGTTATACATACATTTATGTCATATAACCCCCACCACTGTCGAAGGACAGACCAGTTCCATCCCGAGTACTTCTTGCCTCCATTTTTTTGATAATTTTCTTATGCTCCTAATTCTACAGTTTGGGAATTTGGACATGGCAACAGAAACTGTTCACCTGTGCTCTGCCATGGCTACCACTCCAGTTGGGTTATTCAAATGCCTGGATTCATCCAGGAAGGAACTATACATCTTAAATCTTGATCATTGCTTTGTTTTTTTACTTGGTGTCTTCTGGGGTTAAAATACCCCAAATGACATCATTCAGATGTCTAATGCTTGAGCTGTGATTGCTGGCCAGTGGGGCTGGCTTTTCAAACATCCTTTACACAAGGCTAGCTTAAGCTAGTGGTACCTCCTTGCCCATCTCATGACAGTCAGTGATGTGCTTTTCATCTCTATAGTTCCATGGCTATTATACAAATATAGAGTAGTGAAGCTTTAAGAGTAGCTTTCGTATGCAGCATAATACTTGACACTCATTGGAGTGTCCACCCATTTCCCTTTAATTGCTAAGTAGTATCTGGAAGGTAACTTCAGTTCACTCGATGTTCTAGTTGTTGAAAGGCTTTGATGTTCACAGCTTTGGGCTGCTATTGATATTCCTATCAAAATTCTTGTATAAATATAAGTTTTTATTACTTTGAGATAAACGGCAAAGAGTGGATTTCCAAGTTTGTGATGGTTACAACTTACGGACAACTTGACAGGATCTGCTACAGAATCACTTAGGAGAAAGGCCTCTGGGCACACCTGTGAGAGATCATACAGATTTGGTTAACTGAGGCAAGAAGATGCACCCTAACTGTGGGCATCACCACCCCATGGACTGGAGTCCTGGACCAAGTAAAAAGGAGAAGGTGAGCTGTGATAACATTCATCATTGTTTCCTGACTACGTACACAGTGTGGCCAGCAGCCTCAAGTCCCTGCCACCATGTGTTCCCACCCCGTGATAGACTGTACCTCAAACTGCGAGTCAACATAAACCTTGCTTTTATTCAATTTTTTACATTTCATACATTTCTTAATCAAATTTAGACCCCTCCCCCATTCCTGTCCCCCGCCCAGCCCAAACTCATGCATCCTGCCGGCATGCATTCAGTCCTGTCTGATATCTTGTTCTCAGTCATTTAACTTTTCAATGCAGGAGTTTACTGTTTTGGCCTGTTCTTTGAACAAGTCCTCTTTTTTTCTTTTTTTTTTTTTTTTTTCACTTTAGTTTTATATTACTCCAAAATATACATATATACACTCCACATGTACCAGATTTACAAAGTCTGGAAATAAAATATAGGTTAACTCCAAAGCCCATTTAAGGATTCACAGTTTAACAGTAAACTTGCATGCTGGTTAAAAGAAACTACAGCAATATAGTCTGGACACTCATTTGATCAACTTGATTAAACATACAAGCCCCCCCCCCTGCTGGATGGTGGGACCCATGGGCTGTGTGGGTTTGGGCACAACTGCTTGCAAATTGGTTTTACATGAAGGATGGTTGTACTCATAAATTATCACTTATTGTTAAAAAATGAAAAATACTGAGAGAAAGATGCAGGACAGTTATGGCAGAATGCATGATCTGGGATGGAGTCGGGTGGGGAGGGGGAAGGAAATGAGAAATATGCCTGAACTGAATTGGAAAATGATGGATGAAATACACAAAGAATCAACAAAAAATATAACTTTACACTCCTAAATTACCTAGCAAAGTTATATATATATATATATATATATATATATTAATTTTATTTATTATTTTATGTGTGAGTGTACTGTCTGCATGGAGGTTGGTGCACCCATGTTGTGCAATTCTGCAGAGGTCAGAAGACAGAATTGGATTCTCCTGGAACTGGTTTTAAAGACAGTTCTTAGCCACCATGTGGAGGAAATAAGGTCAACAATTAATAAACAATTAATAAACAGGACCTCATTAAACTCAAAAGCTTTTGTATAGCAAAAGAAGCAGTACGTGAAGAGAAAGCCCACAGAGTGGGAGGAAACCTTCACCAGTGATACATCTGACAGAGCATTAACATCCAGAATATATAGACTACTCTGAAAACAAAGAAGAAAGGAAAGGACTTTCTTAATCAACAAACAGCTGCTCAGGTGTTAGGGTCAACAATCAGTAAGTGGCACCTGTACAGCTTCTATGCAACAAAAGAAACAGCCAAGAAAATTGAAGAGGAACCACACTAAATGCGAGAGATCTTTACCAGCTACACATTGGACAGAGGATTAATATCCAGAATATACAAAGAACTTTTAAAAAGTAGCAAGAAAATAAATGACCCAACAAAAGAATGGACTAAGGGCCAGGTGTGGTGGGGCAGCCTTTAATCCCAGCACTCAGGAGGCAGAGGCAGGCAGATCTCTGTGAGTTCAAGGCCATCCTGGTCTACATATAGAGTTCCAGGATAGCTGGGGTTGCAGCAAGACCCTGTCTCGCATGCAACTTTACTGTTAAAATGTAAATCTCTAAATGTGCTTTGGAATTAACCTATAGTTTATTTCAGATTTTGTAACTTTGATTTATGTGCACCGAAAAGGTCATAAAAAACTGAGAAAAAGATGCAAGACAGGAATTGTGTATGACAGAATCCATGAGCTCTGACGGGGGCGGGGGGGCAGAGAGTTCTCAAATGAAGAAATAAAAATGGCTAAGAATACCTTAAAAATTGCTCAACATCCTTAGATATTACAGAAGTGCAGGTAGAAACAACTTTAAGATTCTGTCTTACCCCAGTCAGACTGGCTAAGATCAAGAGAAGGAGGGACATCAAATGCTGGCAAGGATGTGGAGAAAAGGGAACACTTAGTGATGGTGGGAATGTGAACTAGTGCACCACTATGGAAGGCAGCGTGGGGAACTCTCAAAAAAACTAAAATTGAGCTGAGATCTCCCGAGACCAGCTGAAGCAAGCACAGGTAGGAAGGTAGGAGCTGGGAGCTTCAGCAAGACTGATTGTTGATTGAATTAATCTAGTTAATCCTTTAATCCAGTTGTCTTTGGCTTAATTGGTTTTTGTGGCTGTGGGAGCAGAGTTATCTTCCCAGATGGTCTAAAAGGTAGGGTTGTGTGAGTCTTGAGATCTGAGAACTCCCTAGACTAGCTGAAGTGCAGGCTTAAGACACCCTCCCACCCCCCCACCCCCCACTTCCCCATCCCCCCACCCCCCACCCCCGCCAACTGGGATTATGAAGGCATCTGAAGGAGGCAGACAAAGCAAGCCTTCAACACAGTGAAGAGGCATTTAGGACTCACATTGGAATACAGGCAAGGAGAAGCCCATATGCCAGGAAACATGAAGAAAGAGACAACAGTGAGAAGAGGGCAGGATATCCTGCACCAAACTCTACCAAACCCTATGGAAGATTTCTACAGTGGAATTTCCCCCTGGGGATGGCCCGGACACAGAAATATCAGAAACACTATTGGAAATATTTTAAAGAACTACAAGAATAAAGAGCAAAATCAATAAACTTAAAGAAAAGAGCAATGAAGAACTCAGAAGGACCTAGGAGAGAAGAGAATGACAAAATCCTGAAAGGAAGTGAAACCTGAGAAAAGATCCCATGCTTGAAAAGATAAAGAAAACAACCATATGAGCAATAGAGCTACAGAGAAAAAGATTGAGAAGCTCCAAAAAGGAAGTAGAAAATATTAAGAACTCCAGAAGAGGAAAGATGAAAAGGAACATCAAAAGATCCATCCAATCAAATGGACAGGGAATGGAAAAAAGCTCTTCAGACGAATGGAGGAAGCGAACAAAGAATATAGACCTGGAAGATAACCAAGAACAAGTAAACACTAAACCTCAAGGAAAGATTATGAAAAATTTAACAAATACACAAAGTGGGAACACAACCGGACTTGTAGGACACTATGAAAGAGAACAACTCCCCATAATAGGACTAGGGAGCAGAAAGAATCCCGGAGCGAATGGTATTGATCAGATCTTCAACAGACAATATAGATGAAACTTCCCAAACTATAAAAGACAAACCATACATACAAGAAAGCACATAGAACTCCAAAGTGGACAAGATCAGAATGAAGAAATTCTCCACCACATCATAGTTAAAATGCTAGACACCAAAACAAGACAAAATCCTTTAAAGCCACAAGAGCAAAACAAGATAGTGACCTATAAGGGGAAACCTATCCGAATTACAAATGAACTTCTCAAGCAAACCTAGAAAGCAAAAAAGATCATGGAGCAAAGTCATCCCAGTCTGTAAGAGGACCAGAAGATGCAAACAGGTTAACTATACCCACAAAAATGATGTCGAGTTAAAAGTTGAAGGGGAGAGAGGAAAAAATCCTTCCATGACAATGAAACAAGATATGAAGAATAACTGTGTCCCCTGGAAAACCAACCTTCAAGAAACAACTTGAAGCAATTTCAAAAGGAACAGAATAAAGGCGCAACCCATTCCCAGGCACTAGAAAGAGAATTCAATAAAAGCATCGAACGGCAGAAGTAGAACAACCAACACAAAACCCTAAAAGGTGAGAACAATGGGCAAAGGAAAGCACACACATACCTATCTAGTCCATAACCTTTAATAGTATTAATGGACAAAAAATAAAGGACTAAACTCCCCAAATCAAAAGACATCAGACTGGGAGTTGGATAGGAAACAGAATTCCATGGATTATTGCTGTCTAAAGAAATACACATCTTAACTTCAAGGGACAGGCACACGACCTTAAGTGACAAGGATGGAAAAAATATTCAAGCAAATGGTACCAAAAGAAAGCATGTGTTGCCTATTAATATCAGACAAAATATACAGAACTTTCAAAGTAAAAGTAAACAGAAGAAGAACAAAGAAGGCCATTTTACATTTTTATCAAAGGAACAATTTCACCAAGGAGATTTTCACACATTATTGAATATATATGCCCCAATTCCCCCCATGGTGCACAAACGTTTTTATAAAAGACAAATCTCTCTAGGACCAAGTCTCGCACTAACCCTGGTACACTCAATAGGGGACTTTAATACCCAACTGATGTCCTTTGGGATATGTCACAAAGGACAAAGAAATAAACAGAGAAGACTCGAATGCACAATATGCAGACACCAAATGGACCTCAATTATGGCCCTCTACCAAATATTCACCCTATCCAAAGAATACACTTTCTACTCAGCAACCCCACAGAATATTCTCAAAATTCGCCCATACTGGGACACCAAGAAGAAACCTCCACAAATACAAAAAGATGAAAATAATTTCTGCATTCTATTTTTTTTTTTAGACACAGAAATTAAAGCTTCAACTATAATACCAGGATAAGTCCTACTGGTGCAAGAACACATGGAGACTAAACAATCTTGAATAATGATGGGTCCAGGAAGAGATAAAGACAGAAATGGGGGTCTGGGAGACAACCTAGCGGTTAAGAGCAACTCGACTTGCTCTTGCAGAGAACCCAGGTTTCGATCCCGAGCACCCACGTGGCAAGCTAAAACCTGTCCTTTTACACTCCAATTCCAGGAGAACTCCAGTTCCAGGGATCCGAGACCCATCATTCTGACCTCGGCATTGCATGACATGGGTGCCACAAACCTACACTGCACACAGTAACATTCATTGCACATACAAAAATAAATAAAATAAAAAATTTAAAAAAAAGAAATAAACAAAATTCATTCCTGGAAACTTGAACTGAATGACAATACAAACACACACAAAACATATGGGATAACCTTAAAAGCAAGTTCCTAAGGGGAAGTTTATAGC
The DNA here is from genome assembly GCA_009823505.1 of Rhizomys pruinosus. Taxonomy (NCBI): domain Eukaryota; kingdom Metazoa; phylum Chordata; class Mammalia; order Rodentia; family Spalacidae; genus Rhizomys; species Rhizomys pruinosus. The sequence continues at coordinate 1,135,557 of VZQC01013314.1, read as the reverse complement.
CCTGGGTGCACATTAGAAAAAAAACAAGAACGAGCACAAGTGAGTGGATCTAGACACTGCAAGCTAAAAAGCACTTAGAGGCACAACAACTGAACCCTAAATGCAACAGACAGGAAGAAATAATACAAAAAATCAGAGCAGAATCAAGAAGATGAAACAAAGATAAATCCAACAAAAAATCAATGAGCAAAAAAAAAAAAAAAGTGCTTGAAGAGAATAAAAGAAGACAGACCCTAGCCCAGTTAACCAAAAAGAACAGGACATCTCCAAGTCCAATACAATCTGTGGATTGATAAAGGGAATATGTCACAACAGACAAGGAAAAGGTCCAGAAAACATCATAATGGGAATAACTTCATTAACCTACCAGTCTACCAAGTTTGAAACACTTAGAAGAAAATTGGATGAATATCTTTTGAAACTCCCTGTGGAATCACCAAAGACTAATCAAGAGAAGAATCCACAGCTTAAACAGACCATGAGATCATGCAATGAAAAAACTTGAGATGTAATAGAACTCCTCCAACTTAAAAAAAAGCCCTAGGCCCAAGTAGTTTATGCAATAACTAATTTTAAAAACGACAATCTAAACCATTATACTGAAAAATGGTTTAGCTAAGGATATAAATCAGAGGGAATTCCGCCAAATTCCTTCTATAAGCCAGCAATCACTCCCTATTATCCAAAACAGTGCAAAAACGAGAAAAACAAGGGAATGATAGACCCCATCCCTAATTGAACCAATATGCCTCAAATTCTAAAAACAGGATACTGGCAAATTGCTATACGAGACCCACATCAAGAAGATCATCCATTCATGACCAAGTTGGATTCATACCAGAAGATGCAGGATGGTTCAACATACGAAAAATCAATAAACATCATCAAATCACATAAATGGAATGAAAGACAAAAACCCACACCATCATCTCAATTGATGCTTGAAAAAGCCTTTGACAAAATCCAGCATCCCTTCATGCTTAAAGTCCTAGAAGGAACTGGATTGGAGGGATCATTCCTCAATGTAAGCAAAGCCATATACAGGAAACCCACCGCAATATCATCCTAATGGGGAAAATCAGAAAAACATTCCCTTTAAAGGTAGGAACTTCGCAAGGCTGCCCCCTGTCACCACTCCTCTTCAATACGTTCCTGAAACACTTGCTAGAGCAAATCAGGCAAGAAAAGGAAATTAAAGGAGTACTAATTGGAAAGAGGAAGTAGCTATCCCTATTTGCGATGATATGATTTTTACTTAAGGGAATGCTAAAAAATACACCAGAAAACTCCTAGAAACAATTAACAGCTTCAGCAAAGTGGCAGGAATACAAAATTAACACTAAAAAATCAATGGCCTTTTCTTTTTTTTTTTTAATTTTTATTTTTTTTTTTCTTTTTAAGAGGGAGTTCTACAATATAATGACAACAGTTGTTTGCAGATACATTGATGTTACCAGTATGTCATACAATTAGGTAATGGTGCATTTTGCAAGTATCTATGTCCAAATTTTGAAACAACCTAAGGGTCCCATAGTCCAGTTGGAGAAGCTTGTATGACACAGGCATGTTTGATCAATAGAGAGTCCAACTATATTCCTGTAGTCTCACGATTCACCCCTATCTCTCTCTGCAGCCCTTACAATCTACCACCCTCCTCTTCCGCAGTTTGTTCCGCTGGGCTTTGGAAAGGGGCACAAGTGGGTGAAAAGAAAACAAGAGTCTAATTTCTTTGGAGTTGTCATTTTGGACTCCAGTCTGTTCAAGTTGTTCTCCTTCATGGGTTGACGCTTTTCCAGTGATACCCTTATTAGTCATACCTAAAAGCACAAGCTATTGGATGTACAGTCATTTAAGCAGTACCATTTTTGTCAAGCTAAGCTGTGAGCATAGACACAGATGCCTTGGATGGCATGCTAATCATGGGATTAGCATACCATCCAAGCATCTGTGTCTATGAAATAAGAACTTGTCACCTCTATAAAGGGTGACAAGTTCTTCTTGTGGCTTATAACATCTTCCTAACCACTAGAGGAATATAAGCTTGTGGCATCCGCTGTGAGTTATTCCTCCAAGGGGAGAGATAATAGCCAAATAGATTTGGGATATATATATAGACACTTGGCAGACCACTGTTGCACAGTATCTCCCGGCTGTTGAGGTGTAGCTGATATTTTGGAGGAGTCTTGTTTGTTCAGGGAGACCAATATTTGCATGTATTGCTTTTAGTGGCCTTTGGTAACATCCTCTGGCATTTAGAGGCCAAGTTATGATGCTAGCAAGTGACGTCTCATAACATTTTTCATGCTCACACCAGGTCTTCGACAACAGGGACTTACTGCCTTTCTCCTTGCATATATCCCACTTATAGGCAAAAGGCCTTTATAATTTGGGGGGGTGGGTTTGAATCCCCTAGCCAACATCTCCTAGGCAGAATAATTCATTGCTGATGTCAGAGTTTTCCTGTAGTAATATATTTTGCTTAATTACACAACTTATAAACACTTTACTATTGAATTTGGCTCTAGATAGAGAAATATCCTTTCACAGTTCCTATGCCTATCAGTCAATTAATAAAGGGTAGTTATGCCTGTTTTATAGGAAATTACAACTGTTTCAATGGCCTTTCTTTACACCAAGAAAAAGCAACTGGAGAAAGAATTCAAGGAGATCTTCCCACTCACAATAGCCTCAAAAACAATAAAATACCTAGGAACAAATCTAACCAAAGACACCAAACATCTCTACAACAAAAATTTTAAACCTTTAAAGAAAAAAATTGAAGAAGATCTCAGAAGATGGAAAAACCTCCCATGCTCATGGATTGGGAAAATTAACATTGTAAAAATGTCCATTTTACCAAAACTCTTGTATCGATTTAACGCAATCCCAATCAAAATCCCCAAGAGTTTCTTCACAGACTTGGAAACAAAAGTTCTTAAATTCATTTGGAAAAACAGAAGACCCCGAATAGCCAAATCAACCCTGAGTGAAAAGAACAACACAGGAGGGATCTCTATACCAGATTTCAAACTATACTACAGGGCTATAGTCATAAAAACAGCCTGATACTGGCACAAAAACAGACATCTGGGTTCAAAAGCTTGACCGACCAGACAGGGCTTAATATGAGTTCTGATGGGATTTGGGACATGGGGGGTGAGCCCTAAATTAGACTGGGAACCATTGTATGAACATACAAATGATCAATACTTTTTAATTTGCTATAGAATTAAAAATAATCTTAAAATTTTAAATATTTTCTCTAATTTCCAAATTTCTCCTAAAGACTTTTCAAAAAGCAATCAATAAATGCTGTAAGAATGGAAGGAAAGGGTGCTGAAATGACTCAGTGGTAAAGAGCACTTACTGCTCTCTCCTATAGCCCAGTTCAACTCCTAGCATCTACATGGTGGCTGAAAACTTTCTGTAACTTCAGTTCCAGGGAATCTGATGACAGCTTCTGGCCTCCTCCAACACTGACTAGATTCAGACAAAACACGCATACACATAAAATAAAAATCAATAAATCTTTAGAGAAGAATGAAAAACAAAAATGTTTAAACAACGTAAATATTTCTAAGTAATGAGATTCAATTGTTTTGATCTTTAAACTTCTAAGAAAATTTATTCAATGACCATTTATTATTCTGAAAATAGGGAAATGTTGTTTAAAAATTGAAATCATTTTATATCATTTTCATTCAAATATTAGGCCCCTTTTTATACAATGATATGTTTTCAGCAATTTTCGGAATTTGATACTTGGAAAAAAGTGTAATTCCCTACTGCATCTTGAAGGAAGATGGCTTATTTTGTAGAAAATCCATTCTGATTTTTTTTCTGTTCTGGGAAACATCCCATGCTGCCCATTATTCTTCTCCCAACCTCTGCATATCAAGCCAGAAGCAGGCTGACGGTCTCTGGAAAGTTATTTACTGTTTGGTCTAGACTTCAGCCCTTAACATTGATTAACAATTTTAAATCTTTCCAAATAGTATTGTGGCAGACAATTTTTAATGCAAAGTGACATCCTATGTTTAATGGAGTTAAAGAAACTAAGGTATAAATTATCAGCCACTGGTGTCCTTAGCTCTTTCCTGTGTCATTCCCACCTCTCATCTACTTTTTATCACCTATTTACCTAGAAACATGGAGGCCTGCTTATTTTAGACCCTATTTCCTAGCTATCTACTGACTAAAAATTTCATAGCTGCCTTAAAATAAAATTACAGACATTTTAGGGCTGGAGAGATGGCCTAGCGGTTAAGAGTGCCGACCGCTCTTGCAGAGGACCCGGGTTCGATCCCCAGCACCCACATGGCTGCTGAGAACCATTTGAAACTCCAATTCCAGGAGAACTCCAGTCCCAGGGGAATCCGACACCCTCTTCTGACCTCCGGAGCATTGCACAACACAGGTGCACAAACTTGCATGCAGACAGTACATTTATACACATACAGAAATAAATAAAAAATTAATAAAAAAATTACAGACATTTTAAATACCCTTGTAGGTAAGTTTCTATAACTCAGTATTTTATCATACAGAATCAAAATTGTTATTGTGTGAGTGTGTAGATATCATCTGTGAGTGAGGCATGTGTCATAGCACAGCATTTGGAGGTTTGAAAACAACTTTGCAGAGTTGATTTTCTCCTTCCGCCTTTATATGGGTTCTAGGACCTGAACTCAGCTCATCAGGCTTACGTAGCAGGTGCTGTGCCATCTTGCTAGACACCAGAGAATACTGTATAAAAATTATACTGAATCTAGGGACATTTTTTCCGCTATCCTCAACAGTCTAGCCTCTCTCTTGGCTTTCAACTTTATGAAGTGGGTAGAAAGAATTCAGCATCATTTCTTAAGGGGTAAGGTTGTTTGTTTTTGTTTGTTTGCTTGCTTGTTCTGAAGAAAAATAAAGTTGGCCTCATGAGACTTCAGTGCTTGAAAGATTTCATAAACATTGATTTGTTGATGTCCTTCCAAGGACCCTAAGCCCACTTTTCCTTTGTATTGATTGAAGGTGGTGAGCAAGGGAGTGCGGTGGTCAAGGAAAGCTGAGTGGCTTTGACAGCGACGTAAGAAAATGAATGATTTTGAGTTTGCAAGTTCTGTTTCCCACACTCATGTTCAGGTAGCAGGCCTCCTTGAGGACTGGTGAGAAAAGGCTGAGCCCATACCATACCAACTCACCCTCCCACTGGCCGCAGCCCCGCACAGGTGCTGTCTTTTCATCCTGGAATTAGCCCTGTACAGAAAGATCCCTATCACCATGAGCCTTCATTGGGACAAAGTGTAGGACAGCAGGGAGAGAAAACGCTCCTGTAGAATCAGGCTCCATTAAGCCAGGTCTCCTGCTGAGTTTGTCAGTCTAATTTGAACTTCTTTCCAAACTGGGTAGTTTCTCCTCCATCAACATCAACCTTTCAGCTTTACTGAGACATGGATCATTTCTTCCCTGATACTTATACTAGGAAACATTCCTAGGAAGGAAGGAAACTTAAAAGCGTATGGAAAAATTTTAGTTGGCACAGGCTAAAGCTAATCAAACTAATGAGAGTCTTTATATTCCAGAATTTCGAATTCCCATTTCAAATGAAGAAAGCAATGACTGAGGAGCTGTTAAAATGCTAGCAATGGACAATGGATTGTCCACCCTAGTTGGTCATTTTCTTCCTCTTTCTCCTAGCCAGAGTTCGTTAATCACCCACAGCAAGTGTCACACTTGTTAGGCACTGTGGCCAAGATGATAAGCAGACAGGGTCTGAAGACAGAATTCTTTTTTTTTTTACCCCAGTTTATTGTTCCTTTCCTGATTCCAGATAAGATGTTCCTCTGAGAATGAACTCTCTCCTACTTTTAGATCTATGCCTGGGTTTTGCTCTACATCCAGTCCTCAGAACACATGACCCAGTCCTAAACCAATTAGCACATTGCCTTGCTTTTGGAAGAAATTCATTCCCAAGCAGTCACAGCCTCCAATTAGAGCCCATGAGAAACAAGGTGATAGTCATGGAAATCTCAAAGTAGGTACTTTTTTCTTGTTATTAAAGACAAATAAGACAAAGGCCGGTGCTGTGGCATCTGCCTTGTGAAGAGTAGAACTGAGAATGTGCAAGTATTAAGGACGTGAAAACATCCAGAAAGCAGAATATCATTTTGTGACATCATAAGAACTACAGACCAAAGAATTTCTGGAGGGTAAGTCCTGGTCTGTTCACTTATGTGGGCTGATGATTTTCCCCAACACCACCTGATTTTCAAATAAACCATCTGTAATTTAAACAAGAATCTGGAATAATGTACATAAGATCCATGAAGCAAGTACCAAAGCAGAGCTAAGGAGTAAGTAAAGCAAAAGTTTAGGGGGAAGTGGGCTATGTCTGGAGGAAAGGACAGGGTGATATTAGTCTTTTACAAATCTAATACCCTGAGTTACTCAAACCTTGAAATGGTCTCAAAGAAAAATAGAGCAAGATTTAGGTTAAAGGCCTGACACATAGAAGCCTGTTCATCTCCCAGGGTATGGTGATTCTCTGCAGGTTTTTATTTTGTTTATAGTTGTGACAGTTATAAAAGACAAGATCTCTACACAAGGTGTCTTGCACAGCCAAAGGCCATTTCTCATATACCAAATTTATTCCCTTTCCCTGAGCTCTGAACTTTCAGATGAAGGTTAGGGTTGATGATATGGCCACAGCTCCTGCTTAATGCATGGCTGCCCTGGGGTGTTTGTAGAGTGTCTGGAGAAAGGCAGTTGGTTTCCTCTGGATTTGTTGGGTGAGGATATGAGCACAACTTCCTAAGACAGGAGACAAGTCTGCCTTGAGACAGTAGAGCAGGAAACAAATCTGAGAGGTGGCTAGAGACTGGATCTGGGCAGCCTCTTGGCAGCCCTTAGATCCAGCTGTCCCTAAGTGAACTTAGATTTGAAATCATGTGAACAACTTGCAAAATTAACAGGCCTTGGAGTCTTGGTAAAAACACTACTGTTCGATGTATATTTATTGGTTAAATGTCTGCCATCTTTATGCTACAAAAGCTTGCCTGATAGTTTCTTATTAATTGGGCAGTTAAGTCTTTAAAGCCTGGGAAAAGCAGAGAATGTGATGGTGGCTGTTCCAGAGAAAGGCATTTAATAGGACCAAAGGTTTTTAAAATGAGGTGAACCTTGAGCTGAAATATGAACTTATGGGTAATCCACGCTTCATTTTTTCATGAACTATATCAGCTGAGCATATTGGGACCTTTTGTTCAGAGCAACACTGACACACATCTGCTGAAATAAATTAATGTTCCAATCTCCAGCGACTCATTTGGCAGGAAAACAATTTCTTTCTTCATTATACATGGAAGGAGTAAAAGCAGACCCAGAGAACATGATAATAGAAAGACATTTTAAAGACTGTTTTAAGATGCTGCTGGCAATAGTGAGATGGAGATGATAGCGTTGACTCCTATTGATTATTTAGTTCCCACTATGCCCTTGATTGCGGAGTGGCATAGACTTATTTTTAATAAAATACTTTCGTTGATGTTTTGTATATTTCACACATCATTTTTCAGTCCAGTTTAGACACATTCCCCTTTCCCTGCCCCCCACCCCACCACAGTTCATGCATTCTGCCATACAGGTCTTGCATCTCTTTCTCCATTTTTTTAAAAGTTTTTCTCTGCAAAGGTTTATTATTTTGGGTAGACTTTAACTGTATCAGTTAGTTTTTTGACTCAGTCTTTATGTTGTTGTTGTTCCCTCCCATTTATATTGCTCCAAAATGTGCCTATTTAAAATTTTTTGAAATTTTTTGAAATTTTTTTGAAATTTTTTTTTTTTTTGTCTTTTCGAGACAGGGTCTCCCTGTAGCCCCAGCTGTCCTGGAACTCACTCTGTAGACCAGGCTGGCCTTGAACTCACAAAGATCCTCTTGCCTCTGCCTCCCAAGTGCTAGGATTAAAGGCATGCGCCACCACGCCCGGCCAAAATGTGCCTATTTAAATGTCACATGTATACCAAAATTACAACCTCTGAAAATAAACTGTATGTTGATTCCAAAATATGTTGAGGAATTCACATTCTTACCTTTGATTTTATATTACTCGAAAATATGAATACATACCTTCCACCCATATACAGTAATTACAATGTCTGAAAATAAGTGGTAAGTTAATTCTAGTACTTGTTAAGAGATTCACATTATAATAGCACAGTTGTTTCAGATAAAAAGAAATATAACAGTAACATTGCTCAGCTTGCCTTTCAATGGAGGAATTCATGCTAGCATCAACAAATGAGGGATACAATTCATTTGTTTTCCTGGGACTGTGTTACTTCCCTTAGCATAAAGGTTTTGAGTTCCATCCATTTACCTGCAAAGTTCATGATGTCATCTCTCTTTAAAACTACATAGAGCTCCATTGTGTAGATGTCCCATATTTTTTGTTAGCCACATGTCTGCTGAGGGGCATTTTGGTTGGTTCCAGCTTTTCACTACTGTGAAGAGAGCTGCAATAAACATGGATGTGCATTTATCTTTCAAATAGGATGAGTCTTATGGGCATACACCTAGGAGTGGTATGACTGGGTCAGGTTGTAGACTTATTTTGAGGGGTTTTTTTCTTTGATCTTTTCAAGACAGGGTCTTCCTGTAGCCCCAGCTGTCCAGGAATTCACTCTGTAGACCAGGCTGGCCTTGAACTCACAAAGATCAGCCTGCCTCTGCCTCCCAAGTGCTAGGATTAAAGGCGTGCGCCACCGTGTCCAGCTCATTTTGAGTTTTTTTTTTTTTCAGAAAATTCACACTGGAAATCATTCTTAACATCAAAAACAGTAAAGCAATCAATAATGATACAACCATTTAGTTGAGACACCAAAAAAGTAAAACAATGATAGTACAACCACTTGGCTAAGCAATTTAGCAATTTTGTAGCAAAGAGAAGTTAATATCAACTTTTAACTCTAAGGACTTCATTCTTTTTTTTAATTTTCTTTTTTTTATTAATTTTATTTATTTCTGTATGTGTATGAATGTACTGTCTGCATGCAAGTCTGCGCACCCGTGTCGTGCTTAATTTTCATTTTTTTATTGATGCTTTGTGTATTTGATACATCATTTTCCAATTCAGTTCAGGCATATTTCCCTTTCCCTTCCCCCCACCCCACCCCAACCCATCCCAGATCATGCATTCTGCCATAACTGTCCTGCATCTTTCTCTCAGTTTTTTTTTTCATTTTTTAACAATAAGTGATTATTTATGAGTACAAGCATCCTTCATGTAAAACCAATTTGCAAGCAGTTGTGCCCAAACCCACACAGCCCACGGGTCCCACCATCCAGCAGGGGGGGCTTGTATGTTCAATCAAGTTGATCAAATGAGCGTCCAGACTATATTGCTGTAGTTTCACCATTCACCTCAATTGCAGCCCTTACATTCTACCACACCCCCTCTTCCGCAGATTGTTCCCTAGGCTTAGAAAAGGGGCACAGGTGGATGAGAACCAAAACAGTCTACTTTCTCTGGAGCTGTTGTCTTGGACTCTGGTCAGTTCTGGATGTTTCCTTTCATGGGCTGACAGTTTGTCCAGGAATAACCTTTCAACCCTACTAATGAAGCACAAGCAATTAGATATATAGGTATTTAAGCAGTACTAATTGTTATGGTAGGTGACTTTGGTATAGACACAGATATTTTGATGGTATGTTAATCCATGAATTAAATTTTTTCTGTTAAATATGACAGGGTCTTACTGTGGCTTATAACATCTCCTAACCATTAGAAGATGTAAGCTTGTGGCATCAGCCATGGGTTATTCCTCCAAGGAGAGAGCTAATAGCCAATTAGATTTGGAATATACAGGCATATGGCTGCCTCTACTGCACAGTATTTCCAGGCAGGTGAGGTGTAGCTGGTGCTGATGGAGGAGTCTTGCTTGACTCAAGGAGACCCATATTTGCTTTATTGGTTTAATGGCCTTTGCTAACACTCTGTGGTATTCCAGATACCATCTGTACACTTGCATGTGTGGTCTCAATACATCTTTCCCATGTTAACATCAGGTCTTCGACAGCAGGGCCTTATCGCCTCTCTTCTTGCAGGTATCCTTTATGCCTTGTGGTTGCATAGGTGCTGGACAGTGTAAAAAGTGAGCTTTAAGAATACAGAATTCGATTTTTCTTACTTTACTTCCTTGTTCGCTCAACCTGTAAGCCATTTCATGGCTGATGTAGCTTTGATTCATATCTTGTTTTTATTCTGGTCATTGTTTTCTTCAGTTTCTGGGTTTTTTTCAAAGCCAATTTTTACTGAAGCTTTGTGCGTTTCATACAAAATTTAGGAAAACCGTCTGGGCCTGGGCTTTTTTAGTTGGGAGGCTTCTTACTACATCCTCTATTTCTTCATATGTTATGGGTCTGTTTAAGCTGCTGGTCTCTTCTTGGCCAAGCTTTGGTGATTCCCAGGATTTCAGATATTCATCCATTTCTTCTAGGTTTTCAAACTTGGTAGAATATAGGTTCTTGTAATATTCCCATATAATTTTCTTGATCTTTTCCTTATCCGTTGTGATATTTCCCTTTTCATCACAGATTGTATTAATTTGGAGTTGTTCCTTCTTTCTTTTTGTTAACTGGGCTAGAGGTCTGTCTATCTTGTTTATTCTTTCAAAGAACCAACTTTTGGCTTCATTGATTTTTTGTATTGTTTTCTTTGTTTCTATTTCATTGATTTCTGCTCTGATTTTTGTTATTTCTTCCTGTCTGTTGCGTTTAGGGTTCATCTGTTGTTGCCTCTCAAGTGCTTTTAGCTGTAGTGTTAGATCATTCACTTGTGCTCTTTCTGTTTTTCTAATGTAGGCACCCAGGGCTATAAACTTCCCTCTTAGGACTGCTTTTAAGGTATCCCATAGGTTTTGTTGTGTTGTATTGTCATTGTCATTCAGTTCCAGGAATGTTTTTATTTCTTTCTTTATCTCTTCATTGACCCATTCATTATTCAAGAGTGTGTTGTTTAGTCTCCATGTGTTCTTGTAGGCAGGAGGGCTTGTCCTGATGTTGATGTTGAGCTTCATTGCACTGTGGTCTGACAGGATGCATGACATTATTTCAATCTTTTTGTATTTGTAGAGGTTTCTTCTGTGTCCCAGGATGTGGAAAAAAATCCTCTAATTCAAGTGATATATATATATATATATATATATATGTATATATATATATATACTGTAGCAATACAAGTTGGAGAGAACAACAAATGAACTGAAAAAATGGAAAGACAGAAAAAAGATGCAGGGACTTGGGTGGGTTGGGGGGCATGGAAAGGGAAGCAACTCTAGATTTGATTGAGAAATGATGTATGACCTATGGAAAAAGTTTAACAACAATTAAAAAAAGATTGATAAAAATAATTTCCAATCAAATCTAGACCGTGCCTCTTTCTGTCCCCCCCCCTGACCCCACTAGAGCTCATGCATTCTGCTAAACATGTTTTCCTTTTTTTTTAAACATGTTTTTCATCTTTTACTCAGTCTCCTTTAAATTTTTTTCATCTTTTTAACAATAGATCATAAGTAATGGATACAGGCATCTTTCATGTAAAACCAATTTGCAAGTAGCTATGCCCAAACTTATACAACCCAAGGCCCCCATTGCCCAGCTGAGGGAGCTTATATGTACTATCATGTTGATCAAATAAGAGTCCAGTCTATGTTTCTGTAGTTTCTTAGTTCGCCCCAATCACAGCCCTTACATTCTACCATGCCCCCTCTTCTGCAGATTGTTCCCTAGGCTTTAGAAAAGGGACCCAAGTGGGCGAGAAGCCAAACAGTCTCCTTTCTTTGGAGATGTCATTTTGGACTCTGATTGATTCAGGCTGTTTCCTTTTATGGGTTGGCAGTTTATCCCGGAATACCTTTTATTCCTACTGATGAAGCACAAGCAGTTAGATATACAGGCATTTGTACAGTACTAATTATTATGGTAGGTTATGTTGGTATAGATACAGATGTGTTGGATGGTATGCTAATCCATGGACTATAGCTTTTCTGTAAAAGCTGACAAGCTCTTACTGTGGTTTATAACATCTCCTAATCACTAGAGGACTTAAGCTTGTGACATCAGCCCTGAATTATTCCTCCAAGGAGAGAGCTAATAGCCAAACAGATTTGGGATATACAGACATTTGGCTGCCACTGCTGCACAGTATTTCCAGGCAGGTGAGGTGTAGCTGATGCTGGTGGAGGAGTCTTGCTTGACTCAAGGAGACCAATATTTGCTTTGTTGATTTAGTGGCCTTTGGTAACACTCTCTGGCATTCCAGAGGCCAACTCTACACTTGCAGGTGTGGTCTCGATATATCTTTCCCATACTTATCCCAAGTCTTTAACAGCAGAGGCTTACCGCCTCTCTTCTTGCAGGTATCCCAGTTTTCTGGCAAAAAGCCTTTATCTTTTGGGGGGCTTGGATGCCCTAGCCAACATCTCCTTGGCTGAATAATCCATTTCTGATAACAGAGCTCTCCTGTATTAATATATCTTACTCAATTACCCAGCTTATATAGACTTTAGTATTATATTTGGCTCTGAATAGAGAATTATCCTTTCATAGTTCCTATGACTATCAGTCAATTAAAGAAGGCAACTATATCGCTTTTATAAGAGATTACCTCTATGACAGTCAGCTGTAATTTACATTTAGCAAATGACTTCATTACCATCATGTTTTTCTTTGTTCTATGAAAGGGAGGTAAGAAAGTCTCATATTAAAACTTTGTGGCACCTGAAAGGTAAAGTTCATTAGGACACATTATAAATAGTTGTTACAGTTAGGATTCACAGAAAAGTTTGATGCCTGTAGCAGTCTGAGGTTTTTCTTCCTTTTAATGTTTAGCTAGGCAAACTTTTCTGCATTAAATTTACTCAAGCTGTTTATCATTACCTGTATGTTGTTAAATTGGGAAGCTAACTTAATTCCTTTAGTTAAATTATCCTACCAGTAGAAGAAAATGTTACAAGTTGATACTGTACAGTACAACCATTGTAGAGAATATTTGTATCCATTAACCCCAAAGTCGTTGTTTTACAAATTATAAGTGAAGCAGATGTGGACTACAATTTATATTTCCAATTAGCTTAAATGTATTACATTTTTTATTAAAACCTTTTAACCAATGTTGTTTAATATAGGCCTAGAATACCATATAATATGTAGACAATGTTTGGGCAAATTTGGATACCTGTTAAACTCACATCAAATAACTATACCTTGATCTAATGTAGACCCATGTCCCCTTCCCAACCCTCCCACCCCACCGATTCACCGTTTCAGTCAGTTCTTGTTGCAGTCTTTTCTCCTTTAAATTTTTTTAATTAGAAGATGGGCTAAGGATCTGATCAGAGTTCTCAAAAGAAGAATTAAAATATGGCTAAGAAATATCTTAAAAAGAGTTAAACATTGTTAGTAAGCAGGGAAATGGAAATTAAAACTACTTTGAGATTTCAGCTTACCCAAGTAAGACTGACTAAGATCAGGAACAGAAATAAGACCAAATGCTGGAGAGGATGTGGGGAAAGGGGGATGCCCATCACTGCTGGTGGGATTGCAAAGTAATGGAACCCCTATGGAATACAGTGTGGAGAATTCTTGAAAAACTGAAAACGAGCCTACCATTTGACCCAGTTATACCAGTCCTGGTGGGGCCATTCATGAAAGGTTCACTATTGACTAAGTTCCAGTGACCTGACTCATCTCGTTGAAGTCTGCTCTCCAGATGACCTTGGTTTTTAATAATTCTTTTTATCATATTAATTCTCGTTTTTCTGGTGTGCTTGACTTTTGGCTTTTTAGCAATTAGGATACCTGCTTCTGCCTCAAGGAATAGAACTGATACTTTTGCCTTTCCTAGAAATGAGTACTTTGTAAGAAATAATGACACCGTGTATGCAACTTGAAAGAATGATACAGTAGCAATTAAGAATTCTACAGAAACTGTATCATGCACAGATTGCCCAAGTAAAGAAAGGAATTTTGATTTCATGGTTAGGTTTAAACTAAAAACAGGATTGTAGGCCAAAGTGAAACTAAGTCCAGTGAGGCCATGGATTGTAGTGATCTGACTCAAGCTTAGTAGCCCTTAGAAAATCGCCTCAGCAGGAAGTGTAAAAAACAGAAACTGAGGACTGAGCTACCACTGGGGTTTCAGCCTCTTCAGAGTACAGGCTGCCATTATGTATCATGAAGACCAGTACAGGAAGATCAAGACAGGATGTGGTGCTTACGGGACCTCATTTTGTGACCATGGGAAGGGAAAACCCCAGTGTGGAGCACAAGGGCAGAACTGATGGTGGTTTGGACTTGCCAAGGAGGAGCCTTCAAACGTGACATCGTTCAGCCTAATAAAGAAAAAAAAATCATAAACTGAAGATGCTAAAATGTTTCTATGATATATGAGGCATGCATATATGTACATTTTGGAGTGATGTAAATTGGAAGAAGCAACAACAACAACAGCAAGACTGGGTCAAAGAACTGACTGAAATGGTGAACTTCTGCTCAAAACAGTAAACTTCTGCATCAAAAATTTTAAAGGAGCCGGGCGTGGTGGCGCACGCCTTTAATCCTAGCACTTGGGAGGCAGAGGCAAGTGGATCTTTGTGAGTTCAAGGCCAGCCTTGTCTACAGAGTGAGTTCCAGGACAGCTGGGACTACAGCGAGACCCTGTCTCGAAAAAATCATTTTGAGTTTTTTAAGGGTTCACCCCACTGCTTTCTATAGTGGTTGTACAAGTTTACATTGCCACCAGCAGTAGATGAGTGTTCTCCTTTCCCCACAACCTCTCCATTTAGTGTCTTTCATTTTCTTGATCTTAGCCAGTCTTATCAGACTGAGATGATATCTTAGAGTGGTTTTAATTTGCATTTATTTAATTATTAATGATGTTGAACACTTTTTAAGATTTCTCAGCCATCTTCACTTCCTCACTGGTGAAGTCTCTGTTCAGCTCTTTATGCTATCTTTTGAGCAGGTCATTTGTTTTCTTCTTTGTTTTTTGAGTAGTCTATATATTCTGGATGTTAATGCTCTGTCCATTGTATCAGTGGTGAAGGTTTCCTCCCACTCTGTGGGTTTTCTCTTCAGTTCCATGATTGTTTCTTTCACTGTACAGAAGCTTTTGAGTTTGATGAGGTTCCACTTGTCAACTGTTGACCTTATTTTTTGTGCAACTGCTGTTTGATTTAGAAAGTCTTTTCCTACTCCTATGTCTTGTAGATTACTGCCAATGTTTCCTTCTATCACCTTCAGAGTTTTGGGTTTCACGTTAAGATCTTTGATCCACTTGGAGTTGATTTTTGTACAGGGTGAGAGGTAGGGGTTTAATTTTGTTCTACAAATGGTGATCCAGTCTTGTCAGCACCATTTGCTGAAGATGCTGTCTTTCCTCCAATGTGCTTTTTTGGTCCCTTTGTTAAGTATGAGCTCAAGTTTGGATCTTCAATTTTGTTCCATTGGTCAATGGGTGAGTTTTTGTGTCAGTACCAGGCTGTCTTTATGACTATATCCCTGTAATACAGTTTGAAGTCTGATAAAGTGATCCACCCTGTATTGCACTTTTCACTCAAGGTTGCTTTAGCTATTTGGGGTCTTTTGCTTTTCCAGATGAATTTAAGGATTTTTTTCCAAGTCTGTAAAGAAACTCATGGGGATTTTAATTGGGACTACATTGAATCTGTATGTTAATTTGGGTAGAATGGACATTTTTACTACATTAATTTTTCAAATTCATGTGCATTGGAGGTCTTTCTGTCTTACATCTTCTTCAATCTCTTTCTTCAGGGGTTTAAATTTTTTGTTGTAGAGATCTTTGGTTTCTTTGGTTAGGCTTGTTCCCAGGTATTTTATTTTTTGAGGCTAATTTGAGTGGGAAAATCTCCAGTTGCTTGTTATTGGTGTAAAGAAATGCTATTGATTTTTCTAGGTTAATTTTGTATCCTGCCACTTTATTGAAACCCTTATTCATTTCTAGGAGTTTTCTGGTGGAGTTTTCAACATCCCTTATGTAAACTATCATATCATTTGCAAACAAGGATAGTTTGACTTCCTCTTTTCCAATTGGTACTCCTTTAATTTCCTTTTCTTGCCTTATTGCTCTAGCAAGCATTTCAAGTACTATATTGAAGAGGAGTTGGCAATAGGGGCCAGCCTTGCTGGGTTGCCACCTTTAAGGGGAATGTTTCTAATTTTTCTCCATGTAGGATGATGTTGGCAGTGGGTTTGTTGTATATGTCTTTGATTATGTAAAGGAATGTTTCCTTCAGTCCAATTCCCTCTAGAACTTTAAACATGAAGGAATGATGGACCTTGTCAATGCCATTTTTTGCATCAATTGAGATAATCATGTGATTTTTGCCTTTCAGTCCATTTATGAGTTTTATGATATTTATTGATTTACATATGTTGAACCATCCCTGCATCTCTAGTATGAATTCAACTTGATCATGATGGATGATCTTTTTTATATGGTTTGGAAGTATTTTATTGAGAAATTTTTCATCTATGTTCATTAATGAGATGGGTCTATAGTTTTCTTTTTGGGTTGTGTCTTTGCCTGGTTTTGGTATTAGTGTGATGTTGACTTCATAGAAGGAATTTGGGAGATTTCCCTCTGTTTGTATCCTTCTGAACAGTTTGAGTAGTAATGGTTGTAAGACCTCTTTAAATGTTTTATAGAATTCTGCTGTGAAATCATCTGGGCCTGGGCTTTTTTTAGTTGGGAGATTTTATATTACGTTTTTAATTTCCTATAATATTATGGGTCTGTTTAAACTGTTAATCTCTTCTTGGTTAAGCTTTGTTGATTCCCAGGATTTCAGATTTTCATCCATTTCTCTTAGGTTTTCAAATTTAGTAGAGTATAGGTTTTTGAAGATTCACATGTGATTTTCTGTTGTGATGATCCCCTTTTCATCATGAATACTATTGATTTGGAGTTGCTCTTACCTTCTTTTTGTTAACTGAGCTAGAGGTCTGTCTATCTTGTTTATCTTTTCATTTGGTTTTTTTTTTTTTTTTTTTTTTTGTCTTTTTGAGACAAGGTCTCCCTGTAGTTCTGGCTGTCCTGGAACTCGCTATGTAGAATAGGTTGGTCTTGAACTCACAAAGATCCACCTGCCTCTGCCTCCTAAGTGTTAGGATTAAAGGTGTGCTCCACCACACCCAACTAGGACTGCTTTTAATGTATCCCACAGGTTTTGTTGTGTTGTATTGTTTTTTTTTTTCGTTCAGGTCCATGAATACTTTTATTTCTTTCTTTAGTTCTTCCCTGGCCCATTCATTATTCAGGATTGTGTTGTTTAGTCTCCATGTGTTCTTGTAGCTAGTCCGGGTTATTCTGGAATTAATGTTGAGCTTTATTGCACTGTAGTCTAATAGAATTCATGGAATAATTTCAATCCCTTTGTATTTGTTGAGATTTCTTTTGAGTCCCAGTATGTGGTCGATTTTGGAGAATGTTCCATGGGTGCTGTGTAGAAAGTTTATTCTCTGGTGTTTTGGTGGAATATTCTGTAGAACTCTGTGAGGTCCATTTTGTATATTGTATTGTTCAGTTCTAATGTCTATCTCTATTTTTTGTCCAGTTGATCTATCCAAGGGGCTCAATGGGGTATTGGAGTCCCCCACTATTAGTGTGCTAGGATTAATATGTGTCTTGAGGTCCTACAGAATTGTGTTTATAAAGTTCATTGCACCTGAGTTTGGTGCATATTTAGGATTGTGAAATCTTCATGGTTAATTTTTCCTTTGATAAGGATGTAATGGCCCTATTTTTCTCTTCTGATTAATTTTACTCTGAGATCTATTTTGTCTGATATTAGAATAGCAATTCCTGCTTGTTTTTTTGGTACCTTTTGCTTGGAATATTTTTCCATCCTTTTACTTTAAGTTGCTGTCTGTCCTTGAGGGTGAGATGGGTTTCTTGTAGACAGCATATAGAAGGATTATGTTTCCTAATCCACTCTTCCACTCTATGTCATTTTATTGGGAGTTTAAACCATTAATATTTAAGGTTATTATTGAGAGATGTGTGTTGCTTCCTTTCACCTTATTTTCTGTTCTCATTCTTGGTCTAGGTTTGTATTTATGCTGTTATGCTTTTATTAATTTCTCTGTTTAGTTGCTTGGGGATAGTTGCTCCTTTCCTCTGTTCTTTGAATTGCTTTGAGTTATTTTCTGAAGTGTTGGTTTTCTTTACATGCATTCTTTCATTTTGTTTATGTCACAAAAGATTTTTCTTTCTCTTTCAACTATAATTGACATTCCCTGGGTATAGTAATCTGGGTTGGCATCTAAAGTTGTTTAGCACTGGGAATACTTTGGTCCCCATTCTTCATGCTTTCATAGTTTGCACTGAGAAGTCAGCTGTGATTCTGATGGGTTTCCCCTTATATGTAACTTGTTTTTCTCTTGTGGCTTTCAGTATTTTGTCTTTGTTTTGAGCATCTAGCATTTTAACTATGATATGTTATGGGGAATTTCTTTTCTGGTCTTGTCTATTTGGTGTTCTGTGTGCTTCTTGTATTTGTATAGGTTTATTATTTTTCAGTTTGGGGAAATCTATTATTCTGTTGAAGATCTGATCAATACCATTCTCTTGGGATTCTTCTCCTTCTATCCCTATGATGAGGATATTTGGTCTTTTCATAGTGTCCCACGTTTCTGGGTTTTTTTTTTTTAATTTTTTTATAATCTTTACTTGAGCATTCTAGTTGTTCTGTGTTATCCTGCAGGTCTGATGTTCTTTTTTCTACTTCATCCATTCTGCTTCTGAGGCTTTTTCCCATCCTTTCCTGTTGATTGGATAGGTGTTCAATTTCCTTTTTCATTTCAGCTTGTGATTTCTTTAGTATTTCCACTTCCTTTTGGAGCTTGTCATTCTCTTCTTGTACCTCCTTGCTTCTCTGGTCAGTTTCTTTTTTCATTTCAGCCTGGGATCTTTTCAGTGTTTCTACTTCCTTCTGGAGTTTGTCATTCTCTCCCTCTAGTTCTTTCCAGACTTTATAATTCTTTCCTTCTATTTCCTTCCTGAGTTTTTCATTCTCTCCCCCTTAGTTCTCTGATCTGTTCTTTATATTCTTTGATTTCTTTGAATATGTCTATGATTATTCTTCCAAGTTCCATGTCATGGTTTCCTTCCAGGGAAATCTCATTGTAGGGATATTCTACAGGGCTGGTAGAGTTCAGTGTGTATTTATTATGAGCTTTTCACATGTTGCTATTTTTTCACTGTGTCTTTGGCATGTGGGCTTGTTTTTTGTTTGGATTCTGGTGTTAATCTCAAATGTCAATATGGACAATTGTTTGGTCACTCACTCTGCTTCCTGCAGCCAGTTCCTCTACATTGGCTGTGCAGCCTACAATCACTAACACTGCCCCCACTGGATCATCAGCACCACAGCACTACCAGTTTGAGCAGAGTGTGTGTGTGTGGGGGGGGGGTTGCTCCCTTGGCTTGTGCACTGGTGCCCTGTGGTCCTGCTGTCTAGCTCTGCCCGTGCTGCTTTGCCCACTGGTTCCCAAGGTGGGGCCTTTCTGGGCACTCCCAAACCACCAGGGGAGGGAGCCACCAGACAATTTTGCCTCACTTAGCCGCTTATCTAATTTCAGAACTTATGTTTTTAATCACTACAACATTTTGCCCCCTTTCTTATCCCCAAGCTAATCATATATATATATATATATATATATATATATATATATATTCATTCATTTATGTCTCTACGAAGGTATATAAGGTCTCAACCAACACTCACCTGAAATGGATTCAAACTACACATGTGAGAGAATCATGGACCAGTTGCTAGGGTCCCTAGCAGATGGTCCTGTGACTGGGGACTTGATAGCAAGAAAGAAACATGCTTGGATTCTTAAAGAATAGGTCTCCAGTCCAGTCTCTTCATCTTAGTTGATATATATAGTACTTCGTGAGAATTGTCATGTTACAATTTGTGTCAAGATACCAGAGAAATAGCTATCTTTCATCCAAGGGCTTTCTTGAATGAGGTTCACGTGCTTGGTAAATACAGACTGAACAGTGAAATGGTATTTTGAAAGCATCCTTTACCAAAGCATGTTTATAATTGGATTGTATCGGTTCACTATTGTTTTAGATGTCCTGCTTGTGTAGCTTTTTTCCAATTTAGCAGTAATCCTTGGGTTCTCCATCTAGTTCTAGAATGTGGCAAAATTGGACAGTTTATTAAATTTGTAGTTATACAGGTATCTTAACAGTTGCTTGTCAAAATCCACTTTGATACTAAATACTGGTATAATGAGATTTATGTCTCAGACTCTCATTCTACTATCTCTCTAGACTGTTTGTGATTGAGATTTTATGCTCATAGACAGCCTCCTCTACCCTCTCAAGATTTTTACTCCACTGCCAGGATTTGAAAAACATACTCAGTAACACCCTATTCCTAAGACACAATTTCAGGATACAAGTAGACATTTCCAGATGCCCAAGAGGAGGTAGAGGCAGGAATACATATGTTTTTTATAAGACATCTTACCTCACAAAACCTTAGTTCCACTTCTACAGAAAGGAGAGACCATAGCCCGAATCCTGTTCGATTCTCTGAGTACTAAACGAAATTTTGCCAGGCATACGCAGTGCCGTTAGTGAAGGTTACTTGCTGTCAACGTCATCATCATCTTATTTATTTCTGTGACATAGGGGATATAAACTGTTTGTTCAAGCCATCACTGCAAAGATGCTGCTTGTGTTTCTGCTGAGATACCTGAAGGCCAGAACCACAGGATGACAGTCACTGTGCCTAGTTGCAAAATCTTGTTGAGGAAGATGGCAAAATACAGAAAGCTCTAGACACAGGGCAGATGCCCACATCTGGGCACAGACCATGGGACACAACCATCAGAAAAATCAGTCTGCTATCCTACATGGTGTGAACTGTGCATCCTTGTCAGCATTTCCTGGCAGAGCTTTAACTCCCAGAGACATCACATACTTTTTTTAAAAAGCAAACCAAATATAAATGGTGAATAAATAACAGAGTCCATTTGGTACATTGCCCAGCAAATAAATGCTCAGCCAATATCTTTTAGTTTTTTTTTAAATTCCGTTGCTAATGAAATGGACCAAAAGGATCTGGGGAGATGGCTCAGTCAGTAAAGTACCTGCATGCAAGCACAGGACCTGAGTGCGATGGCCAACATTAATGTAAGAGCCAGGAGCTGTGGGTGTGCCTGTCACTCCAATGCTTGGGAAACAGAAACAAGAGGGCTCCCAGAGCATGCTGGCCAAGCAATCTAGTTGAATAGGTTAGCTTTAAGTACAGGAAGAGGCCCTGCCTCAAAGGATAAGGTAGAAAATGATAGAGGAAGATATCCAGCATCAGCCTCTGTTTCCCCTAACACAGGCACCCAAATGCACATGTACACAGACAGACAGACAGACAGACAGAAAGACGGATGGACACACACACACACACACACACACACACACACGGGGGGGTGGGGGAGAGAGAGAGAAAGAGAGAGAGTTAAAAAGGAGAGCACCAAGTTAATAGAGGGTTCAAGGGACTGAGTTATGTTCCTCTAAAAGCAGAAATTCTTGAAATCTCAATCCCAGTGTTCTGATGGTTAAAGACAGGGTCTTTGGAAAGGAGTAGCTCTGTCATGAGGCGAGGATGGAATTTGTTCCCATGGAGAAAGAGACAAGGGAGAGCTTGCTCAGCACCCTGACTCCTTAACGAGGTGGAAGCAGATACCAAGAAGAGAAGCCTCACCAGAAATTTAATGAGCTGGCATTTTGACCTTGGATTTCTAGCTTCCATCACTGTCAGAAAACGAATATCTGTTCTTTCAGCCACCCTCTCTATAGTGATTGTTCATGGCAGCCTGAGCTAAGAGACACACCTCTCTGCACTCACCAGTAAGGGGGGCACTCCTTATTCTCCACTCCCTATAAAGCCCACTGGCTGGAGATTAGATAGAAAGCACTTGGGAAATTGTATCGTGCTATCTGCTCAGTTTTCCAGATTTCTGAACAAAACGTAACATAAAGACTCAATCCCTTTCCCTGCTCTTTGACCTTACGGTGTGACAGGCATCACAAACTCCAGCAGTCCAGTTCCAAAAAGAACTGTCTGGGTCTGCAGTGAAGCCGACACAGATTTCACAGACATCACGAGGCATCCATCTACCTTCTCTGACAAACTCTGGTTTGCAGAAGAAACCTTGCAGAAAAGTGAAACCAGCAATGTTTCTTGGGATCTGCCACTGTCTAGGCCCTAAGTATCTATTGTATGTTATGTCTTCTTTAGTTCTCACAGCAAATTTATTTTTCAAGGGAGGAAAATTAATGGACGGAGGGAGGGAGAAATGGAGAAAGAGAAACTTTAAATGTCCTACTGAGAATCAGAGACCTGTTCATGATGTTTGAAGCATAGGCAGGCTTGTTAGGCAGCAGACTCTCACTGTAGCTGTGAGAGTCTGTGTGGTAATGAGCACAGTGCCTAGCGCATAGTACTTATTCACAAAACCGCATTGTCTATAATTAGCTGTTAACTTAGCATCCATTACTTTGAATATTATTGTTTAGGACCTGGGATGAGAGCCTGGGTTCTTTTGTAGACCACCAAGCGTCTGGTTATGTGGTTCTGTATGAAAACAAAGTTTCTAGGAAACATATCTCCAGGTTGAAAGTAACTAACAAAGGAAATAGAGCAAAAATAAGAAGGTTCAGATTCAAAGATATACCAGCTCGCAGTTATGTAATTTGTGATTTGTTCTGATCATTACTCTCCTTTGTGCCTGATGGTATACACTTATAGGAATCCCTTCCCCGAAATAGTGATTCTAGGACTGAAATGAGACAGATGTCTGACATGGAAATTGCTTGTCGTTTAGTAGATATTATGAATATATCCTTCTGCCTTCTAGGAAGTCTCATAGAACCTTGTGACATGATGATAAAAATTTAGGTCTAGAACCATCCAGGTTTGCTTTGGTGTCTGCTCTAGAGCCACAGCAGCCTGGAAGCACGTCACACAGCTCGGCTTCCACAGCATTCTCCTACCCACAGGCAAAAAGACAACCGCAGAAGGCCAAAGCAGGCACCCTGCTCTCCTGCCCCGATAGCTGATACGCCTGGGAAATCCAACTGGGACCTGTAGTCCCCACTGTAAGCCTATGGTCACTGGTTACCTGCGAGTGATCCAGAGTCAGGTCTTAAATAATAAGCAGACTTCAAGCCATCCCGATGGTCCCCTGTATGTAGGTACCTCTCAGTGAACAAAGATGAACTCTAGACAATGTGGAACCAAACCAGCCAAACAAGAACCCATGCCTCCCAGAAACAGAAGGCCTCTGCTCTTGTCACCTGGAGTGCTGGGCCTATCCACCTTTAATGTTTATAACTTGAAACATAAGGCTGGTAATTAATAATTCATTAATAACCAGTCTCTGCTTATTGAGAATTTACCATGTGGCAGGCACCATGCTGTCTTGTATATACATTGCTATTTCATTACTCCTCATTTAAAGAGTAAGTACTCTTATTATCTCCAGCAGGGAGACAAGAAAACTTGAAGTCAGTAGCTAAATAATTGATACTAGGTCAGGCGCAAAAATGTGCCAGGATCAAGGATTGAATCCAGGCTGTTTGACTTCAGTTAGGAAGCATTCATCATAGCTCTCTCCACTTTTTCCAAATATTTCATGGCATGTATTGTTCTAAAGTGCCACCTTATCCTGACACCCAGTTTTTCCTACTTCTGCAACAACTCATATTTATCATGAAAACCAATAAATTGGTTGGAGTCATTTAACCAAAATTAACCAAACCTTGCCCAATCATAGCTGTTTCTTCCAGAGAGGGTTATGAAACTGGGGGAGGGGGTGAGATAGAGAGAGAGACAGAGAGACAGAGAGAGAGAGAGAGAATGTCATTTTTCCACATGGGGAGAGAAATGGCAAGGGCTAAGCAATTACCGGGAAAATGCAGTTGATGCCATCGGCCATAAGAATAATTTAACCTAATCAACTCTTTCCCCTCAATAGCAAGATTCAGGGCAGCAATTTCTTTCACTGTCTTTTTGTTTTGTTTTCCATTGGCTGAGCTTTCCAAATAATTGTTCCATCTGTCCACTTCAGTTTGCCTGAGTAGTTGCAGTCAGAGGACAGTTAGAAGTCAAATGTCTGACACGCAGGGAAAATGTGTGCCATGCGTGGGAGGCAATGGGAAGAGACATCTTGTCTGGTCTACCTCCTGCAGCTCAACCACCAATCTGGAATTAAATGAGAGGCACCAGTTGTAGCAGGGGAAAGGGACAGTTTAGGAATGAGACGGGGGAGGGACAAGGCCAACCCCACTGCTAGGAGTCCAGGGCCAGCTGCCAGGATCACCTGAGCTGGGCAATGAAATCAAGTGCTGAGATCATTAACAACTAGAAATTATAGGTGTGGAGACGATGTGAGCAGAAGCCTGTAACTGCTTTATGGTTTGTTATGGTCTATGCCCTTGACAGGATACTCTATGTGCCTAACTATTTTGACCTCTCAGCATCTTCTGAAGCTTAGAGGGGTCAAGTTACTAGCACAACACCATACAGCAAGTAAATTTCAGTGTGAAGATTTGATCAGAATTGTCTCTTAATCCATATTCCTTGCTTTTAGCCATTGCTTCAGATTAAACTAAAGGTATAGACCAGGAGTAAAGCAGATTTGGGAAGAGATCAAAGACAAGCCCAGATTATAATAATGTGCTTACTATTTATTGCATATCACAATTTATATGCATTAACAAATAAAATGATTGTTGGTAAAACTAAATTAGAACCTCAAATTATAGAAGCAGAGAGAAGTTAGGTAAATCACATAAGGCCAGAGATATAAAGCATGTTAGTAGAGGATTTGAAAACAGGTGTGTGAACTCAGTCAGACTGTGCTCTTCAGCTGACTAAGAAACCTCCTTTTCTTTTTAAAATTGAGTGATTGATTGATCAAAGATCTTTCTATGTTGTCCAGATTGTTCTTAAACCTACAGGTTCATTTCACCCCAATATCCTAGTAGCTATAGTTATACTCTGCCATCTTTATTCTGTTAACTTCCAAATAAAGCAAATTAATGCAGTTCTTTAAATTTATGTTCCATATAATTTTATGATTCTAAAGTATTTTAGTAACAAATACAATAAGGTTTATAAAATTGTTACATTAGACAAGGTTAAACAGTTTTTTAAAGCTTAAGACTTCTCCCAGAATCTAACCTACAAATACCCATTCTAAAATAAATCTCAAGAGAGGACTAGGAGAAGCATAATGTCCCCAGTCTCCTTCCTCATTAGAGCCATCTTCTTCTCAGACAAGACTGAGCAATACTTGGTCAATGAATCAACCACAGATGATGCCTTAAGCAGAAATCTGCCACAGTACAGCAGGTGGGGGCTTTCTTCAAACATCAGCCCTAACATTCACTCAGAAATCCATGCTGACCTTGAACTTACTATGTAAGCCAGGATGGCCTCAAACTCATGGAAATCCTCCAGATAATCCTCATGATTTATTACAGACAAGAGCCAAGAGTACATTCAGCTAAAATCTTAGATCGGGTTTTTAAATTTGATGAAACCATCTATTTTCACTTCTAATAATTGAACCCAGGGCCTTGTGCATAGTGCATACTAGGCTAGTTCTACCACTGAGCTATAGCTCTAAGCTAGTTAGTTCATTTTATTGAAGAACTCACAAAAAGAGAAAGTCAGCACAAAGCAATGAAATAAAAAAATTGGTAAAATCTGAAGCAAGATCAACTGTGTCCTGGGATTGGACACCAGGACTTTCTTAGTGCTAAAATATAGATTAGATACTCCTCTGACTGAAGACAAAGCCAGGACAAGAATAAGAGTCTCAGGGTATGATGTCACTGTGCAAATTATACAGCTAGAATCGTGTGGAAGATTAAAGGTGACTACAAAGGAACCCAGAATAAGTTTTCAAATAGATATGTATGGAAAACTTAGCCATGGTGGCCTGTAATTAATGAAATTTCCAATACTGTATTTTAAAATACACTTTGTTTATATTCCACTAAAACTTAATAATATATTCAGATCAGCATTTCAAAGTCTTAAATTAAAAGACCTGAGCCAAACAAAGAAGAGTCATTGACTTTCTCCTGGGTCCTGGCATGGGCTACTCATATCAGTCAGGCTGTGACTGAAGTCATCCCAGGGCCAGATGGTTGGGAGGATTCAGTCATTCACTTTCATTCATTTCTACATTGGGTAGCAATTGAGTGACTGCTCCAAGACAGACACTGTTTTTGTGCTGTTAACATAATAGAGAGGAAGTTAATCATTGCTCTGAAACACTGAACTCTAATGCATCGGATGGATACTACACCACATCAAACATTCTATTAAATAACAAAGCACAGAAGCTTTGCAAAGAGAAGGGGGTAGTGCCAGTGAGGGTGAGATCATGTAATGCTCACTTCATATATAACAGACCACAAAATACAGCATACACAAAATGCCTCATAACCTACTCCTTCCTATCTCAGTCTATACAACTGTTCTCCCAATCTCCTTGGCAAAAACATCTTGACATCACCGTTTGCTGTTATCTTTATGCGCCCCTAACATCCCACTCTGCTCACTGCTACCATTCATTCCGGCCTATTTCTCATTGTTGTGACAAAATACCTGGCACAAACAGTTTAAGGAAGGATGAGTTTATTTTGGTTCATATCTTAAAGGGAGGGTCCATCAGGATGGGGAAGTAATGGTGCAGGAGCTTGAGACGACTGGTCACACTGTATCTGCTGTCACAAACCAGAGAGATGAATACTGGTCTTATTTCTATTCAGTCCAGGATACCACCCTGTAGAACAGTACTGCCTGCTCACAGTTAGGGTGTGTCTTTTCACCTCAACTAACATACTCTAGAAACTTCCCCATAAACATTCTCAAAGGTTTGTCTCTGAGGTGATTCTAGATCTTGTCACGTTGACACTGTTAACCATCAGGAGTCTACCCCTTGTCAACCTGACATCCAACATTCCACATTAAATCATGATATTCCATCCTATGTCCCTATAGGCTCATGTCTATCTCATAATGCAAAATGAATTCAGTCCAACTTCATCTGGAGATGTAGCCTGATCCCCTTGGACCACAGCTGATTGACCTATGTGTGCCTTCCTTCTGATGGAATTCTCAGTTTAGTCTCTCTCTTTTCAGATGAACTTGTACTTTCACAAATTGGAGCCTTTTATGGGTAATGTCTTATCTTCAGGACAACTTCCTACCGTCCCAGTGTAGAACAGGAGTTTCCTCTCTAGTAGTGCTAATCCCGACAACAATTACAGCTACTGTCTCAGTACCTGCCTTGTCTGAGACTGTAAACTCCCTCCTCTCTGCACCAAAGAGCACACATTTTTCATATCATTTTGCTCCATATATTTCTGTCTCTCAGTGTAGACCTAGACAAGAGCAGTGAGCAATAAGCATGACATAGTCTAAATGCTATCTTGAGATTTCTTATGCTAAACAAATCTATCCACTAATCTTTAATTCAGCCTCAATAAAGTTTGTGTGTTTCATTATTGTTTACCTTCCCACCTTGTACAATGTAGGTTTCATGAGAACAGAAGCCTTTCATATCACAGTCCCATAATCTTGAACATAATTTTCCCTCCATAAACCTCTGCTGCACAATGTATTAGATGAAAAATAATGTGAGAAGATACAACTAGACCCTAGGCAAGAAGATCGGGGAAATACAATTGCAATTTCATTCCCCCACTTCAATTTCCTGCCATTATTATCATCTTCCCTTGGAGTTGTTATTCCCACAGGAGGCAGAAAGTGACTTGAGTACTGTAGAGTGCCACTTTCCTTGTCGGCTCCTTTCCTGCCCTTCTCTTGGGACTGGTTCATTCACCATATGGGCCAGATGCACCTTGTTTTCCGAAGGCTGACCCCATACCTGGTGGATTCAGGAGACGTTCTTTTTTTATCCCAAAGCGCTGGCCAAAGAGGAAGGTTTCTTCTGTTCGGGAACTGGTATCTGAAACAAGCATGGGAAGGGAAAAGCTCAAGTCGTCAAGAAGATGACCCACTGCCCTCCTTTCCTGTGTCATCCCCTCTGCACTGCTCCCTTTTGAACTTGGCGTGTATCTGAGTTACTCTCCCATTGTTTTAAGAAAATACCCTGAAAAAAGCAACTTGAGAGAGAAATGGTTTACATTGGTCACAGTTCTAGACACAGTCCATCATGTCAAAGAAGCCCGAGCAGCGGGAGTTTGAGGCAGATGGTCACATTCCATCCACAATCAGGAAGCAGAGAAAGTAGAACGCTTGTGCTCATCTCACTTTCTCCTTTTTTTTTTTTAAAGTCCAGGATCCTAACCCAGGGAATGGTGCCACTCGTGGTGGATATCTAGGTCCTTCCCCCTCAATTAACCAAATCAAGATGCCCCCCGCCAGGCACATCCAGAGGCTTGTCTCTTAGATTATTCTACAACTCATCAAGATGACAATTAAGATTAATCACTATAGTAGGTGTGTGGTTTTCAGAAAAATCTAAATTTACACTTATCAATGAATAATTCATTTACCAAAGGGTCTCTGAGATTCTTTTTAACTAGTAATTTTCCTCAGTGCATGGAGGAGTCATAGAAATTCCACCAGCCTGTTAGCTAAAAGGGCACGTGCTAAACAAGTAAGAAGTAGGGGCAACTTGATTTGAGAATGAGTAACCCAGATTCTGATTCAATCTTTGCTATACTTAGCTTATCTGACCTTTGGCAAACCCTTTTAACCTCTCTGTGCTTATTGTCTACTTCACAGGGCTGTTAGCACTGGGTCACCTGTAGTTATTTGAGCTTTAGCCATTACCAGGAGGCTAAAAAAAAAGCATGCCTGGAGGGAATTTGGCAGTTTTGGTCATTCCTCTATGTATGCTCTTATTCTTTGCTTTTAACCACTATGGGTATATAGATTGGGGAAAGTGATAGCTTTGTTTTAGAAGGAACCAGTACCAGCCATGTGATAACTAGTCAATGGGTGGCTGCCAGAAGCTCGCTTAGGATCCTGGAATACATGCTGAATGTCCACCTCTTGCAGTATTTTCCATGCCTGCAGAATGAGTCTTTGCTTCCTGCTTGTTTTCTATCGGAGTGTTATTTTAGTATCTAAATTGGGAGCTTCTAATTGTATGTCCTTCGCGTCCACAGCAAGGAGAGAATGCTGAGAATGAGGGTGAAGGACAAGAATGGCAAACAAGGCTCTGCCTGCTGAGCTGGCTGCCTTTCCTCCTCTCGCTTGGATGTGGCACTATTTTATTTCGCTATTTGCAAATGTACTTGGTATTTCCCATCTTGCCAACTTTTTGATCATCTTCTTCTTTCAGCAAAAAGAAAAAAAAAAGAGTTCCAAAACTTCATTTTCCATATAGTTTAATGGAATTGATGGCAGTTGTCACAACATAAAATAAAAACCTCACAAATAAGAAGGCTGCAAATCTGAGGATTACACTGCCTCTGAAGTTATAAAAATTCTTCAAGGCATTTATTTGCAAATTGGACTCCATTTGCATATTTCGCAAGCATAATACAAATGTATTATTTGTTGGTCTAGCCATGTCTGTAAAAAGGAACGATTGAAAAGACCAAAAAAAAAAAAAAAAGGAACGATTGCAAATTCAACCTTCCTTTCAGAATTCTCACTGTAAATCTGTCCCCCTAACTTGCAGGAAAACAGGACTTCTCTACCCTGCTTTCTTGATCTATTAAAAATACTGTAAACTCAAGCAACATTTCTTAGGTCTGTCTCTTTGAAAAGAATGACTTCATTTCTAATGTCAAAGTCCTCTGCTCCTATTGGCCACATCTTACCTGTTCACCTCAGTGACACTAACTAGAAGACATTGATGCAAGCCTTGAAACAGAAGTATGACCTCATTCTCAGACAACTGTAGTTGTCACTGACTCAAACCTTGGGAGTTTCATGCCAGGATGACTTGTGTAATCTTTATGTACAAGCCTGAGAAGAAATCTGATTTAAATTGTTGCTAGTTACTGTTCATTTCAGGCCCCATGGGTTAGAAAAATCACACACTCTCAGATCCAGAGCAATGGATGAGGGATTGATCAGTATATTAACTGTGAAGCCCACCATTGGGTTTTCTGTCACTTGTGTTTTATAATTCACCATCCATTTAAATGAGCAAATTCGTTAAATATGGTAGTTAATTTTTAATATGATGGCCCACTTCCATAAAATGTTATCAGACAGAAAATGTTGAAAATGGAGGAATATTTGTGAAAGCCTGTATCCAACCCTCCTTAGTAGAAGGCATATTCATTTCCTGAGGCTGCTAGAGGACACTTGTGTCCTTGGAGAGCCATGTGGCATTTTTTTTATATTATAGGGCTTGAAATGAAGAGCTGGCCTGTGTCCTGGCTCCCTACTGCTTGCCTCTCATTCTAGGTACCTGAGCACTGGTTTTGTCCTAGGGGAGTATCTTCCACTGTGGAATTAAAGAGCTGCTTCTTTTCCTATTATAACTCAAATAATATGTTACTGATCTGATAGATAACAAGAATTTCAGGCTCTAAAGGCACAAAGACACCTAAAACACACATCTTTTCCTCCAAGAATTCAGAGTCTAAAAACAGATGTAAATAAGTGATAAGGCAATGCTCTTTGTCCTTTAATGATGACCTTATAGTGAAAAGTTGAAAGTCATTAACCACATTATTTTAAACCAGTTTATTTCCTAAAAACAAATCAAATGACTGTTTTTTATTATCAAAAGTTAAAAGTGACTAATTATAGAGAAAAATCTCTTTCTCCATTTGGGTATAAGGGTTGGGATTTATCCATAACTAACTAAACAGTGGCTTTTACAGATCGTGGTGTTCATCTTGGGTTGTGTTCACACCTGCCATGAATAACCAGAGACAAGAAGTTGCTGTTTTGGTTCAGTGGCTTGAAGACACCAGAGCCAAGATCTCTGTGGTTGAGTGGTAGTTTTTCTCTCTGGACTGCCAGAGCCTCAAGTCATTCCTACCATCAAATCCTGTTTCAAGAACAGAAAATAGGAGCGATGGTGCAGAGAAAACAACAGAATCTGTACTGGGTGAACAAAAATGTTTTCAGCTACTCCCAGCAGAAGTAGGTTGACACACCTGCCCACCCTAGCAAGAGGTTACAAAGCTTTGTTACTTTAAGCTGGGGGTATCAGGGGTCAGTACAATCAATGGTTATGCCTGAACAAAATCAGGAATCACTTAGTAAAATGGAAGAAACAGTACAAATGCTGTGAGGCACCAGGTGTGCCTGACCGACCATTTTACTATAAGTATAAAGTAAACAGATATTATAGACTAGAAGAGAGAATAATTAGCTATCTGGGGAGCTCAGATGTGTTTCCAGCACTGGGTTTTGATGTAGAAACAACAATGTTATTAGAAGTCAAAACTTTAAATGAATGGTTTTGATTGTACTTGTAATCTCAAAGTTATTCCTGGGTATGAATAATCTCTTATCTGTTATCACTGAGATTTGACACAATAATAATGCACAGGTGAGAACATGGTTTTGGAGAGTAACACATCTGAAGCAGAAAGCCTAGTCTTAGGGAGCAGGACACAGGCTAGACACATTCATTCGGTAAGTTACAGAGATGATGGGATGTTTCGGTAGAAAAGTAAGGTAACCAGGAACTGTTAAAGGTTTATAGTTTTATTAGATGGAAATAAAAGCAGGAAAATAATTATGAAGACATTTGATAAAAAATACAAAGGGATGCAGAATGGAAGTGGAGCTCAGCATATTTTTTCAGCACACACTAATGGTGAACAAATTTCCAATAGTTTAAAAGGAGTATAAAGAGCAGGTAAGTGACATCCAGAGTTCTGTCCTCATTGCAGGACTCCCAAGGAAAAGCTATAAGCTAGCTTAAGCCATGTTATTCTAGTTTAGTAAGCTTCTGCTTCTGACCAATGTCAGTTATGGGGACTGTAACTACTCTGCTTCCTGAAAGAAGCAAAACAATAATGTGCGTGAAGCAAAAGCTTTCAAGATACATCAGACAGTGAAGGACATTGGTGCCTAAGAGATGGGGGGAAAGGATGTAGGTTTTGTAACTACCCAGCTTATCTCACTGCGAGAGTATCCAGGTCTTGACTTAAGAAGGGGGCCCAGGAAGATCCTGAAAGATTCCTTGAGTGAAGGAAATGATGCTCCATCTCCAAGAAACCATGTCAGGTAAAATTTGGATGACGTGAAACTGGAAAGAAGAGAGAGAAAGAGCGTTCCACATGTTGAGAGGGTCGCTTTCAGGTATTTCACAGGATGGTTATTTTATAGATAGGAGGAAACTATAGAAGCTGCATGGAGATCTAGAATAACAATGATCAACACTCACACAGAGCCAAGGACAGTGCTGCCTCCCACCTACCAAACTGGAAAACATCTTACTACCTAGAGCATTGTATAAAGTACTTAAAAGGCTAAGTCTTAGGGGTGACAGTAAAATCATCTCTTGATTAAATAGAACTCTAGTTTCACTTAATACAGTTTAGTGGCAAGACATAAAGAGATCAGACTACATCCAAGAAATTGTATCTACCAAGAGAAAGCTAGAAGACATTTTCAGGAAAGTAAAACTGTAAGGAATTCAACAGTAAAGATCTAAAATGCCTGTCATCAGACAAAAAGTTACTCAGCATGAAAAGGAGGAGAATGTCGCCTCTGATACCATCAAACTATAATCATGTAAAGTTGACACAGATACTAACAAACAATGGCATTATGGTAGTCATCAAGATTGTATTGCAAATGTCCAAAGAATAAATAGAACCGTGGAAGAAATTTAAGAATCATATTTCTGAAGAAATGAAACTCACAAATATTGAAATAAAATCTTTTTAAAATTTTTTATTTATTTTTGTATGTGTATGAATGTACTGTCTGCATGTAGGTTTGTGCACCCATGTCATGCAATGCCGCGGAGTTCAGAAGAGGGTCTCGGATTCCCCCGGAACTGGAGTTCTCCTGGAATTGGAGTTACAGAAGGATCTTAGCTGCCATGTGGGTGCTGGGGATCGAACCAGGGTCCTCTGCAAGAGCAGTCGATGCTCTTAACCGCTAGGCTATCTCTCCAGCCCCACAAATATTGAAATAAAGAATACACTTAATAGGACCAATGAAACATTATATATTGCAACAAAAGGCAAATTAAATTTGATATATATCAAAACAAAGTATCTAAATTAAAATATAGGAAAAATTGAAACTTAATGGCTAAAAGAACATTGTTGAGACATTGAAGAACTAAGTAAATCAATGTACAGTTGAAGGAATTGGAACAGTAAAAAAAATTAAGGAATTTATGGCTAAATATTTTCCAAATTTGATAAAGAATTAGACCAAAAATTCATAGCCACGCACAACACTGTCTCTACAAAACCAATGCTGAAGAGGAAAACTTTAAAGACATCCAGCGTTTAAAAGACACACACAGAGACATGAGAGATAAAGATGATAGCAGATTTACTGTGATAGACTAGCAGAATATAGCCCATAATCAATGCAACATTTCACACCCAATGAGTCATACAAAGCCTGAAGAAACATGGAGCCAGAAAATATGTATTTTAAGAATTATTAAAGGAAATTCATCGAAAGAAGGAAGATGATAACAGGTGGAAACCTGGATCTATACTAAGACATGTAGGACATCAGAGATGGTAGCCATGTGAACAGATGGAAAGCTTCATTTGTACTGTTCAAATGAATAATATCAGTTTACTATGCAGACAAATCATGTAAAATGTATGAAAATCATGTCACAGATTGTGAAGACAAAAAGGAATTCTACTATTATGGATATTTGTACTATATATGTAGAAGAAGAAAATTATTAAAAGATCAATTGTAATCATCTAAGAATATATATTACAAACCCACAGCAACCATTAAAACAACATAACTTAGAGTTATATCTCCATGCTAAAAAAAAAAAAATGGTGGGTAAAATGTGTCCAGTATCAAAGAGTAAAATAGAGAATAAAAACAAACATAGATGAGACAAATAAAACATGGTGATATAGTTTGTTTGTTTGTTTGTTTGTTTTGGTATTTTTGAGACAGGGTCTCCCTTTTAGTACCAGGTGTCCTGGAGCTCGCTCTGTAGACCAGGCCAGCCTTGAACCCACAGAGATCCACCTACATAGTTTTAAAGCTAACCAAATCAAGCAAGCATGGCAACTTTAAACAGTATAAAGTTAAGAGACAGAGATCTACAGATTCAATGTTTTCTAAAAAACAATCCAACTACTCAGTGTAGTGGTGAACACCTCTAATCCCAGCAATGAGGAAGGCAGAGGCAGATGAATCTCCATGAAATTGAGGTGCCAACCTGGTCTACATAGTGACTTCCAGGTCATCTGGGGCTACAAGGATATCTGTCTAAAACAAACAAGCAAACATTTCCAAGTACATACCTCCTGCAGGAAAAATACTTTAAATATAAACCAAAAATAACACAAAAGTTAAAGGACATACAAATGTATTGCATGCTAATGCTACCCTAAAGAAAGCTGGAATGACTATGTTAATGTCAGATTATAGGTCAAAGGTAATTTATTATCAAAGATAAAGAAGACCATTGTTCAATGATGAAGGGGCCAGTTCATCAGGAGGAAATACAATCCAAAATATTATTCATCATAACCACAGAACTTTAAAAATTTAAAGACAAAACCTAGCAGAAATGGGAGAGGAAAAGGCAAACTCAAAATGACATAAAGAGATTTCATTACTCCTCTCTGAACAATTTTTTAACAGAAAATTAACAAGGATGCCAAATGCTGAAGCAACATAATCAACCTAATTGATTTTAAAACTATTTTTAAGTTTTTAATTTACTTAATTTTTTGGCTGTTAGCCTGAGCCTTTAACAGCCAAGCTATCGCTCTGGCCAATATAATTTTAGTATAGGTGAGATAGATAGATAGATAGATAGATAGATAGATAGATAGATAGAATACAAATTGGGGGAACAACAACAGCAGAGGAACTGGGACTGGGAACTGACTGAAACAGTAAAGTTCCCCCAAGGACAATAATCCTCTGCTTTGAAAAACTTTGAAAAGAATCAGGAAAAGATACAGGGCAAGAATGGCAGGGTGCTTGAACTCAGGTGGGTTGGGGGGCATCGAAGGGGAGATGAGTCTAGATTGGACTGAGAAATGATGTATTAAATGCACATAACTTCAATAAAAATCTTTAAAAAATTCACGAAACGGTTACCAATATGGAATAGAGATTTTGAGATAACCTGAATGCTTGTTCTCATGCAATTAACACTCATTTTTGATTCCAGAATAAACTATCGCTTATCCCCCCTAAAAAGTTATTTTACTTATTTTTATTTTTATTTTATATTTATGTTATGTAAGTGCACCCATGTCGTGGATAGAAGAGGGCATTGAATCCCCTGGAACTTGAGTTAGGACAGTTGTTAGCCACCATGTTGGCACTGAGATTCAAACCTGGGTCTTCTGCATGAGCAGACAGTGCTCTTAACCACAGTGCCATTTCTCCAACCCCTTACAAAACTCTTAATCAGAAAAAAAAAATGTATATTTTTTTAAAGTGTGCCTAGAACACTTAGCAAGCTAGCACATATTGTGGCTATAAAGTAACTTTCAATAAAACTGAAAGGATTTAAATCAAGAAAAAGGGCTGGAGATATAACTCAGTGATAGAACATAGTTGTGAATTATGCTCCAAGCACTGAAAAAGTATCCAAATAAAGTATATTCTCAGACAATAATAGAATTTAATTAGAAATCAGTGTGAGAGAGATCCCTGGCAAATCTCCCAAATGTTTAAAGACTAAATCATATACCAGTCAATAAACCAATGACCAAGGGGGAAAAAAAAAACAAGATAAAAATTAAAAATATTTTGAATTAATGAAAATGAAAACCTACTATATCAAAATTTTCAGGATAATATGCAAATAGTGCAGCACAAAATCTTATAACAATGTTTTAGGACATTTTTATTGCTATAATAACTTGAAACTGGGTAATGTGTAAAGATGAAAATTATTTAGCTCACAGTTTTAA
Organism: Rhizomys pruinosus; assembly: GCA_009823505.1. NCBI lineage: Eukaryota > Metazoa > Chordata > Mammalia > Rodentia > Spalacidae > Rhizomys > Rhizomys pruinosus. The sequence continues at coordinate 1,099,405 of VZQC01013314.1, read as the reverse complement.
AGGCCAAAAGTCCAAAAGGCATGACACCAACTCTGGGAAGCTTTATGACATACGACAGAAGGTGTCATGGAGGAAACACAGAACTAAGTCAGAGAGGTCACAGGGGGAGCCCGAGAGAGACCAGAATGATCCATGAATGTTCTATTCTAATAATTCCTCTGGTGGGAACTAACCAGCATTCTACAAGACCCGGTATATATATTGCAAACGTAATGCCCCCCACCACTACCCGACATACACACAATGAACCAATTTTCTAGCAGAGGCCTCCTCTCCTAAAGTTCTTACCTGTACATTGCAGCACTGGGGACCAGGACTCTAAATATGAACTTTGTAAGATGAACTCCACCAAGCACTAAGTGCCTGTGTTAGGAAAGGGGTATCTCTGTCAATGATTTCGACATCCACCTGAAGAAACCAGACACACAAGAAAATATAAGCGACTGATGAGAAATAAAATATATCCAGTACCAGTATCAGAGATGTACATAACTCTACAGTTCTTTTAGAGATTGAAAGAATAAGAAAACATTATGAATGACAACCTAGATGAAATAAATTCCTTGAAAATACAAAAATTACCAGACCACTCAAAAGTACATAGCTTGATTAACCCTATGTCTAGTAAAGAAATGACCCACATCAAGAAGATCATCCATCATGACCAAGTTGGATTCATACCAGAGATGCAGGGATGGTTCAACATATGAAAATCAATAAACATCATCAAACACATAAATGGAATGAAAGACAAAAACCACACCATCATCTCAATTGATGCTGAAAAAGCCTTTGACAAAATCCAGCATCCCTTCATGCTTAAAGTCCTAGAAGGAATTGGATTGGAGGGATCATTCCTCAATGTAATCAAAGCCATATACAGGAAACCCACAGCCAATATCATCCTAAATGGGGAAATGACAGAAACATTCCCTTTAAAGGCAGGACCTCTGCAATGCTGCCCCTGTCACCATTCCTCTTCAATATAGTCTTGAAACACTTGCTAGAGCAATCAGGCAAGAAAAGAAATTAAAGGAGTACTAATTGGAAAAGAGGAAGTCAAGCTATCCTATTTGCTGATGGTATGATTGTTTACTTAAGGGATGCTAAAAACTCACAAGAAAACTCCTTGAAATGATTAACAGCTTCAGCAAAGTGGCAGGATACAAAATTAAAAAAAAAATCAATGCCTTTCTTTACACCAAGAACAAGCAACTGGAGAAAGACTTCAAAGAGACCTCCCCACTCACAATAGCCTCAAAAAACATAAAATATCTAGGAACAAACCTAACCAAAGACCCAAGGATCTCTACAACAAAAATTTTAAACCTTTAAAGAAAGAAATTGAAAAAGACATCAGAAAATGGAAAAACCTCCCATGCTCAAGGGATGGGAAAATAAACATGTAAAAATGTCCATTTACACAAAACTATTGTATAGATTGAATGCAATTCCAATCAAAATCCCCAAGAGTTTCTTCACAGGCTTGAAAAAAAAAAAGTCCTTAAATTCATTTGGAAACAAAAGACCCAATAAAAAAGCCAAAAAAACAAAAAAAAGAGCTACACAGGGGGATCTCTACCAGACTTCAAAAATACTACAGGGCTATAGTCATAAAAACAGCCTGGTTACTGGCACAAAAACAGACCTGTTGTCCAATGGAACAAAACTGAAGACCCAAACTGAGCATTTACAATTTCAGCCATCTTATAATTTGACAAGGGAGCAAGAAGCCAAAATGGAGAAAAGACAGCATCTTCAGCAAGTGCTGTTGGCAAAACTGGATCACCACTTGCAGAGGAATGAAATTAAACCCTACCTCTCGCCCTGTACAAAAAGTCAATCCAGGTGCATCAAAGACCTCAACGTGAAAACCCAAACTCTGAGGTGATAGAAGAAAAAAGTTGGCAGCAGACTACAAGACATAGGCATAGGAAAAGACTTCCTAAATCAGACAGCAGCTGTGTAAGAATTAAGGTCGACAATTAACAAATAGGACCTCATTAAACTCAAAAGCTTCTGGACATCAAAAGAAACAATCAAGGAAGTGAAGAGAATTCCCACAGAGTGGGAGGAAACCTTCACCAGAAATATATCTGACAGAACATTGACTTCCAAAATATATAAACTACTCAAAAAACAAAGAAGAAAACAAATGAACCATTCAATAGGTGGAGCAAAGAGTTGAACAGAGATTTCACAGCGGAGGAATTAGAGATGTCTGAGTAAAACCTTAAGAAGTGTCCAACATCACTAATCATTAAGGAAATGCAAATCAAACCCACTTTTAAGATATCATCTTACTCCATAAGACTGGCTAGAATCAAGAAACAAATGATACCAAGTGCTGGAGAGGTTGTGGGGAGGGAAACACTCATCTACTGCTGGTGGGAATGTAAACTTGTACAGGCCACTATGGAAAGCAGTGTGGCGAACCCTTGAAGACTTGGAATGAACTTGACACCCGACCCGCCATACCACTCCTAGGATGTACCCTCAAGACTCACCTCACTGCAGAGATATATGACAGCCATGTTTATTTCAGCTCTCTTCCACAATGCAAGGAGAACTGGAACCAACCAGATGCCCTCAACTGATGAGTGGATAGAGAAAATGTGGTACATCTACACAATGAGTTCTATGCAGCAGTAAAGAACGACGACCATCATGAGCTTTGGCAGGCAAAACTGGGCTGGACGCTAGAGACATCAAGCTGAGGATGAATAACACAGTCCCAGAAAAACAAAGACGAATGGTATCCCTCATCTGTGGATGCTAGTGCCAATTACCTAGTTGTAAGTATTTCTTGTGCACAGCCCCTTGAGCTTTTGTCAAAGCAGTTGGAGTGATGCTATTGGAAACAACAAGCAACAACAACAGAAAGGACTGAATCGAAGACAACTGACTGAAACAGTGAACTTCTGCTCAAAACAGTCAACTTCCACATGGAGAATATTGAGAAAGACTGAGAAAGAGCTGAAAAGCATGTTTGGCAGCAATGTAATTGAGGCTCTGGTGGGGTGGGGGAATGGGGGGCACGGGTCTATTTAATAAATAATAAAAAACTAAATATAATTAATTAAAAAGAAACATGGCAAATGCCATTTAAAACCACAAAATAGAGCATTTCACCTAGATTCATCACTGGTAAATCCATCCTGACATTTTCACAAGATATAAACCATATTACTATAATAATATTATAAGTAGTATATATATATATATTTCAGAAAATTAAAGTAATTGCAAACTTATTCTATGAGGTTAGCACCCCTTAATGTCAATTTTCCACATGGCTATAAATGTACAAATTCCACACAAAAATCTTAGCAAACTCAGTCCAATAATGTACAAAAGGACAGATGTCATATAGATGTACAAGATTACTTTTAACATTCAAAAATCTATATAGTTACCACAGAAACAACTTTTTTAAAAGACATACTCATCTTAATACACAAAGTAAAAACATTTTATATAATCTAGCAAGCATTGCTTATTTTTAAAACCTCAAAATGTAGCTGTGCATGCTAGCTCAGGCCTTTAATCCTAGCACTCAGTAAGCAAAGGCAGGCAGATCTCTGTGAGCCTAGTCTATATAGTGAGTTCCAGGCCAGCTGTGGCTACAGGGAGACCCTGTAATAAAAAAGACAAAAATAAATACAAATAAATAAATAAATTCCCAAGTACACACACATGCATGAAAATGTCAAAAATTAAAAACTAAGAAAGGAGGCTGGGTATGATAGCACATTTGTTTAATCCCAGTGAGTTTGAGGTCAGCCTGATCTACGTAGTAAATTTCAGGCCAGCCAAGACTACATGGTAAGACTTGTCTCAATAAACAAACAAAAACATTTTAAGAAAGGAGTTTTCAATGGCCTAAGAAGAAAACAGAATTTCTTTAAGCTAATAAATAGATATATTCAACCATGGAAAATCTGTAGTTAATGTCATACTTAATGGTAAAGAATTTAATGGGCTTTCCCTGATACCAGGTATAGTCAATGTCATACTTAATGGTAAAGAATTTGATGGCTTTTCTCTGAGATCAGGATAAGCTTAGGATGTATGATTTCAGACATTATGTTTAAGATTTTAAAGAGAGTTAATTATAGAATAAGGCAAGGAAAAGATGTATAGAGTACAAATAAGCATCAGAAAATATTTTTATTTTATTTATTTATTTTTTTATTGATGCTTTGTGTATTTCATACATCATTTTCCAATTCAGTTCAGGCATATATCCCCTTCCCTTCCCCCCACCCCACCCCTACCCATCCCAGATCATGCATTCTGCCATAACTTTTCTGCATCTTTCTCTGTTTTTTTGTTTTGTTTTGTTTTGTTTTCATTTTTTTAACAATAAGTGATAATTTGTGAGTACAAGCATCCTTCATGTAAAACCAATTTGCAAGCAGTTGTGCCCTAACCCACACAGCCCAAGGCTCCCACCACCCGCAGGGGGGGCTTGTATGTTCAATCAAGTTGATCAAATGAGCATCCAGTCTATATTGTTGTAGTTTCACCATTCATCCCAATCGCAGCCCTTACATTGTACCACGCCCCCTCTTCCGCAGATTGTTCCCTAGGCTTAGAAAAGGGGCACAGGTGGATGAGAAGCAAAACAGTCTACTTGCTCTGGAGCTGTTGTCTTGGTCTCTAGTCAATTCTGGCTGTTTTCTTTCATGGGCTGCCAGCTTGTCCAGGCATAACTTTCCGATCCTACTAATGAAGCACACACAATTAGATATAGGTATTTAAACAGTACTAATTGTTGTGGCAGGTTACTTTGGTATAGACACAGATGTTTATTTTTATGTAAAATACTGTGAAACACAACAAAATGCTAGAATCTTCCCAGCACAGAGAAATATAACAGCTTCTGGCCAGATGTGGAGTCACATATCTGTCTTTCCAGCACTCTGGAGGCTGAAGGACTTTGAAGCCAGCCTAGGCTACAGAGATCCTATCTCGAAGATAAAACAAACCAACAACACAACCACATTCAAAGCATTCGTTGGGTGAAGGCATGGAGGAGCTAGTACCACTGTGCATGCTGGTCACACACAACCACATTAGCTTTTCCTAAAATGTCCAGAGCCCCTGGAATGGGAGTTATGAATGGTTGTTGTGGAATGTGGGTGCTGGGAACTGAATCTGGGTCCTCGGTAAGAGCGGCCAGTGCTCTTAACTGCTGAGCCACCTCTGCCCAGCCCATGACTTCAAAACATTTTACAGAATAGGAAGGCTTGTATTAGCCATTCATGAAAACGTTACTGTATTAGAAACTACTGAAAAGACAACTGTTGTATTATGGAAAAGTTGAAAAAATATGCTTCTGTCTCTCTCTCTGTCTCTCTCTTTCTCTCTCTCTCTGCATGTGTGTGTGTGTGTGTGTGTGTGTGTGTGTGTGTGTACATGCAGGCATGTAAGGTGTGTGCCTACGGTGCACATGCAAGTGGAGGCTGGAGGCAGACACTGAGTGTCTTTCCCCAGTTGCTCTCTACCTTCTCTTTTGAGAAAGGTTCTAGGCTCTCTCACGAATATAGAACTCATCACCTCAGCTCTGTTGGCTGGCCAGTGAGCTTCAAGGATCCACCTGTTCCACCCTTCCCCAGCCCAGAATTACATTATGTGCTCACCATTCCCAACTCTTCTTTCTTTTTTAAAAATTTTGTTTATTTTTATGTGTAAGAGTATATTGTCTGCATGTAGGTTGGTGCACCCGTGTTGTACAATGCTGCGGAGGTCAGAAGAGAGTGTCAGATGCCCCTGGAACTGGAGTTAAAGACAGTTCTTAGCCACCATGTGGATGCTGGGAATAGAACCTGGGTCCTCTGAAAGAGCAGCCGGTGCTCCCAACTGCTAAGCCATTTCTCTAGTACGCTCTTGTTTTCTGAACTCAAGTCCTCATGCCTTTGTAGCAGACACTTTACTAACCTCAGCCTCTGACTACTTCTGAATCCTACTACAAAATAACATGTTGAGATGCACAAGCCAAAATAAAATACAACTTTTTCATTTTTCATATCGAATGCACGTATGACAACATCACCTATGGAAGGTATTCAGGACTTCCATTTGCACTGATTTGTGAAACAGAATAAGGTTGTCAGTAAGACACACTGCACCGTCATAATTTCTCAGAGAATAGAAATGCAGCCTTCCTTTGTTCACTAAGCAAATGTTTAGAATATAAGAGAGCAGTAAGGGATGAGGCTCTCCAGGGCCTCAACAACAGCCCAAGGTTTCTCCTTTTCCCTGTGTGCTGAATCACCACAGTTCTCTAATTGGTTTGACCTTCTTAATAGCCTGTGTAATGTAGCTACTTCCTTCCACCTCCTTTCCCTTTCTTCCACCAGATGGACTGTTGTGATGGCCAGTGTGGCCAATTAACAACTTGTTTGCTCACCAATTGAGTCTTCCAGTGAATTAGACCCAAAAATCAATCCCATGATGGCTTCAGTATAATCTTGCTAAATGGCCAATTCACTTCTGTGCAAAGAAAATTTGAATACCTTTTCTGCTTGCTCCTGTTCTTATAAACATGATAGCAAGCTGGGAATGCAAAAATGAACAGCCCATTCCAAACAGTGGCAATTGTTAACATCATATGATAAATAGAATGTACAGTAAAAAGGCTTGTCTTTTATTACATTGTCTGAAGTCCCTACACTTGTAGCTCTCTTAGAGTCTCTAGAGATCCAGTCTTCTGTGTCAGATAGATACTCATTCACACTTAATGTCTCTTCAAAGTTATCACTGAAGTGTTATAACAAACTCACAGGATGGTCCAATTTCAGAGTCTTTTAATATAGCTAAACAGACATCTACACCATATATCACATGCATTTTTAAATTGATTAGTCTTGAAGAAAATTTCTATGGGTAGTAATCTATCACTCTTCCTCTCTTTCTTTTCCTCTTCCTCTCTCTTTCTGCAGAGAGAAGCTCACTGCTAGCACCAAACTATGAAAATAAGTCTTTTCTGTGACATCCCAATCAATACGGAGCTTTGTTTGCTGCATGTCACACCCTTGTTCATAGTATTCACAAAGCTGAGTTGGCGTGAAAGAGGCTGCACAAAGGCCAGCTTCTGAAGGGCCCTGTGCAGGACATCAGAGCCCTGGGATGGCTCCATTGTCACTGTTAATTCACGGTGTGGCCATGATTCTCTCCAATCCCCTCTCACTGAGATTCAGGGTTCTCTGCTTCAAGATAAAGTGATTGGACCAAATGCACCCCAAGGGCTGACCTGACACGGAAGCCAGCTATTACACAGTCCTAGAAACAAGGAAGGTAAGTCTTATTGGTGAGCTGACGTCCAGGAAATATGCTGAGACTTGACTCAGGTCCTGACTGAGCCAGAGGGGAAAGGAAAGACGTGAGGGTCTTCCAGGATGTTTAGCCACTAAATCAGCACCAGCCTTATGAATGTTGCTTGACACTGTTTCCATAGCAACTGGAGTGTCATTTGGCACTGGGGTTGGGGGAAAACTGTCAATGTCTGTTTTGGGACTGGAGAGATGGCCTAGCGGTTAAGAGCGCCGACTGCTCTTACAGAGGACCCGGGTTCGATCCCCAGCACCCACATGGCGGACGAGAACCGTCTGAAACTCCAATTCCAGGAGAACTCCAGTTCCAGGGGAATCCGAGACCCTCTTCTGACCTCCGCGGCATTGCACGACATGGGTGCACAAACTTGCATGCAGACAGTACATTCACACATACAGAAATAAAATTAATTAAAAAAAATTAAAAGAAAGAAAAACAAATTTTCCTTTCTCACTGTGTTAGCTTAATTCTTTCACTCATCCCCATTAGCAATAAAATGCATCATCCCAAAGAGAATTGATTAAATCTAGATATCCATCTTTCCTAACCACCTCCCAGGTAGTATGGTCATGAAAGGAAACAGGATGTCTGGTCAGCTGCTGAAGTAACTTTTCACTATTGTCAGTTGTCCCAGTTGGCACCGCACTTCCTATCCTGTAGAACAGTGAGGGTGAACCAGGTCTTATGTAAAGTATCTTTCAGCTAAATATTCTACCCAGAGGTTTGCAAATTACCATCATAAAAAAACATGTTCAGCCTGCAGATGTGGTGCATCTGCCTGGTACTGTGTGACCCTGCTACATGCCTGCTCTAAGCTGAAGCGACTGATGTTCAAAATTTGGAGTTGTGGGCTGGGGAAATGGCTCAGTCAGAAAGGTGCTTGTTGTGCTAGCATGAGGAACTGAGTTTGATCCCCAGAACACAGCCAAGCATGGTGGGGTGCACTTGAGAAGTCCTGAGGAAGCAGAGGCCAAGGGGCACCTAGAGCTCCTTGCTCAGACAGCCTAACCCACTTGATGAGTTCTAGGCCAGTGAGAGACCCTGCCTCAAAATACAAAGAACAAGGTAGATGCCGCCTCTGAATAAGAGCACCTGGCCTCCACCACACACACACACACCACACACACACACACACACACACACCAGACACAGATTATTCACAACATAATGCAGATTTCTGGCTTCTGAAAAAATGCAGCCACTCTGAGAAGACTGAGTGGGAGCTGAGTAGTTGCCTCCTCGGTGAAAATAGCCTGAATGGCTCAGGTCCCACTGTCCCCACCACTCCTAAGCTCAGGTCAATATCAACTCATTAAATCCCTTGTAAATGCCTTATCCTGGCCAGCTTCTCTCATGCCCACCCTAACCCAGCTCTGCATTTGTGCTTCAGGATCTTGTTAGCACTTTTGGCCTAGAGAAGGCATGGTATAACTCTCCCCACATCACTGATGCCATCAGCCAACAATAACTGTTTGTGGAGGCAGTAGATTTGTTCTGGGCAAGGAAACACCGTGGCAGTAATCACAGTAATCAGTTAGTAGGAATCAACTGTGCACCCTGCATGCACACCACAAGCATCCTTATCCATGGACAACCATCAGAAGCTGTCACAGAGCTGGAAATAAGGAAGGTCCAGCATAGGACTATGGGTGTGGTCTTTTAAAAATCTAATAAATTCTATCAAAGGGCTGCCTTGTTAGGTATCAGGTGCTAATTTCCTTGGAAAGTTTTTGTGGTTTTGTTTCATTTCATTGTTTATGTTACGTATTTGAGTGTTCTGCTTACATGTATTTAAATGCATGGCATGCATATAATGCCCAGGCAGGAGAGAGAGTCAGATCCTCTGGAACTAGAGTTATCAACAGCTGTTATAGGTCATGTGAGTGTAGAGAACCAAACCCAGAGTCCCTGTCTTCAGAGCAGCCAGTGCTACTAACTGCTGAGCCATCTCTCCAGGCCCTCGTTGGCAAGTTTTAATCTACTTAATGACAGAGACAAATGACTTCAGAAGCTATATTCCTGCTTAGCCTCCAAAGGTGACTCCAGTTCAAATGGAAAGACCACTCTGGCTTGAAATATGACAGCTAAATGGAAGGTGACCTCTGGGAATGTAGGGCTTCATGCATCCTGGGTCCATGCTCTGCTGCATCCTATCTATGACCTTGAAGTAGTCCAGAGTCTCCATTTCTTTCCTAGAAAAATAAGACCGATAAAGGGATCCTCCACTAAGGTACACAAATGGTCTCTATATTTTTCTGAATTATACAACATCACATTGTAACACTTTCTTTTACTTGTAGGACAATTTAAAGGAATTAAGCTTAAATTTACTTCCCAAATAAGTAGCATACAGTCAATGAGAAACAGTTTGGGTAAATTTAATGAAAACTTATGTCTTGGCTCCTGTTTATGGGTACGTGTAATACAACTTAGGCGTCTATAGGTCAAAACATAAAAATTTATAAAAACAAAAAGAGGGAGGTGAGAGGTGGGGTAGTATCCTTTCTGAGATACAAATGGAAAACTCTGTGTTCCAATCCTATTGATAAATTTTCAATTTTTGAGATCTTGAAACTAACAATGGGAGGAGAATTGTATGTTCCCACAGGTAAAAATCACCAATCTAAATGCCTGAAAACATACAACTTATGGCTGTGCAGGATGAACTGGGGAATGCCAGCAGAGAGGTTGACCCATCTGAACATTAAGGAATGAGGAACCTCAGACTGCCTGAGTCACGGACACTGAGCATCTCTCTGAATAATATTGGGGTTGACTGTTTATAATGGACCCTAATGAAGTTTACCTTCCAGGTGCTGAGAAACCTTCCTACCTCTCCCCCTTTTTTTTTGAAAAAGAAAAACATGATGGTAATGAAACCACTCCCTAACTGTAAACTAGAGCCAACTGTTACAGTGGTAATTTCCTATAAAACAGGCATAACGTATTAACTGATTGATAGGCATAGGAACTGTGAAAGGATATTTCCCTAACTAGAGCCAAATTCAATAGTAAAGTGTTTATAAGTTGTGTAATTAAGCAAAATATATTACTACAGGAAAGCTCTGACATCAGCAATGAATTATTCTGCCTAGGAGATGTTGGCTAGGGGATTCAAACCCGCCCCCCCCAAATTATAAAGGCCTTTTGCCTATAAGTGGGATATATGCAAGGAGAAAGGCAGTAAGTCCCTGTTGTCGAAGACCTGGTGTGAGCATGAAAAATGTTATGAGACGTCACTTGCTAGCGTACAACTGGCCTCTGAAATGCTAGAGAGCATTACCAAAGGCCACTAAAGCAATACAGCAAAATATTGGTCTCCCTGAGACAAGCAAGACTCCTCCATCAATATCAGCTACACCTCAACAGCCTGGAGATACTGTGCAACAGTGGCAGCCAAGTGTCTATATATATCCCAAATCTATTTGGCTATTAGCTCTCTCCTTGGAGGAATAACTCACAGCGGATGCCACAAGCTTATGTCCTCTAGTGGTTAGGAGATGTTATAAGCCACAATAAGAACTTGTCACCCTTTATAGAGAAACCACAGTTTGTGGATTAGCATACCATCCAAGCATCTGTGTCTATGCTCACAGCTTAGCTTGCCATAATAATTAGTACTGCTTAAATGCCTGTACATCCAATTACTTGTACTTTGTTAGTATGACTAAAAAGGTATCACTGGATAAGTTGTCAGCCCATGAAGGGAAACAACCTGAACAGATTAGAGTCCAAAATGACAAATCCAAAGAAAGTAGACTGTTTTCTTCTCATCCACTTGTGCCCCTTTCCCAAAGCCTAGGGAACAAATTTCAGAAGAGGAAGCATGGCAGAATGTAAGGGCTGCAGAGAGATAGGGACTACAGCAGTATAGACTGGACTCCTAATTGATCAACATGCCTGTGCATACAAGCATCACCAACTGGACTATGGGAACCTTGGGTTGTTCAAAATTTGGACATAGATACTTGCAAAATGCACCAATTATCTAATTGTATGGCAAACTGAGTAACATCAATGTTATCTGAAAACAACTGTGTTATTTTATTGTAGAATCCCTTAAAAATAAACAAATAATTAAAAGAGTTGATCTCGTAAGAAAAAAAAAGGGGAGCCTCTTTACAGATGTGAATGAGAACAGAGAAGCATTGTGTCCAATGCCCAGTGTAGTGCCTCCATAGAACTACAAACAAACCTTTTCCAGCCAAAGCTCTTCTTTCTTACTACTGAACATTTTGAAATTTCCATGAATAATATCTGTTACCATGTGCTAATCGTGTTCTACTTTGGACAATATCTCAGAAAAACACTACAATTATTACTGCCACCTTAAAGACAGGGAAACTTTTTGATGATGATATGATTGTCTACCTAAGGAATGCTAAGAACTCCAGCAGAAAACTCCTAGAAATGATTAAATACTTCAGTAAAGTGGCAGGATACAAAATAAATCTAGAAAAATCAGTGCCTTTCTTTACACCAACAACAAGCAACTGAAGAAGGAATACAAGGAGACCTTCCCACTCACAATAGCCTCAAAAGCAATAAAATACCTAGGAACAAACCTAACCAAAGACACCAAGGATCTATACAACAAAAATTTTAAACCCCTGAAGAAGGAAATTGAGGAAGACATCAGAAGATGGACAAACCTCCCATGCTTATGGATTGGGAAAATAAATATAGTAAAAATGTCCATTCTATCCAAACTCGTGTACATATTTAATGCAATCCCAATCAAAACCCCCAAGAGCTTCTTCACAGGCTTGGAAAAAAATCCTCAATTTTATTTGGAAAAACAAAAGACCCCAAATAGCCAAAGCAACCTTGAGCAAAAAGAGCAATACAGGGGGGATTGCTCTACCAGACATCAAACTATACTACAGGGCTATAACCATAAAAACAGCATAATACTGGCACAAAAACAGACCTGTTGACCAATGGAATAAAACTGAAGATCCAAACCTGAGCACATACAATTTTGGTCACCTGATATTTAACAAGGGGGCCAAGAAGACACAATGGAGGAAAGACAGAATCTTCAGTAAGCGGTGTTGGCAAAACTTGACCACCTGTAGTAGAAGAATGAAATTAAACATCTACCTCTCGCCCTGTACAAAAGTCAATTCCAGATGGATCAAAGACCTCAACGTGAAACCCCAAACTCTGGAGGTGATAGAAGAAAAACTTGGCAGCAGACTACAAGACATAGGCATAGGAAAAGACTTCCTAAATCAGACAGCAGCTGCACAAGAAATAAGATCAACAATTGACAAATGGAACCTCATTAAACTCAAAAGCTTCTGTACATCAAAAGAAACAATAGAGGAAGTGAAGAGAAAACCCACAGATTGGGAGGAAACCTTCACTGCAGATACATCTGACAAAGCATTAATTTCCAGAGTATACAAGCTACTCAAAAAACAAAGAAGGAAGAAAACAAATGAACCACTCAAAAGATGGAGCAAAGAGCTGAATAGAGACTTCACAGAGGAGGAACTAGAGATGGCTGAGAAACATCTTAAAAACTGTTCAATGTCACTAATAATTAGGGAAATGCAAAATAAGACCATTCTAAGATATCATCTCACTCTGATAAAACTGGCCAGGATCAAGAAAACAAATTATATCAAGTGCTAGAGAGGTTGTGGGGAAAGGGGAACACTCATCCATTGCTGGTGGGAATGTAAACTTGTACAGCCACTATGGAAAGCAGTGTGGAGAACCCTTGGAAGACTCAAAATGAGCTTACCATTTGACCCAGTAATACCACTCCTGTGTATATACCCACAAGACTAATCTTACTGCAGAAATACATGCACAGCTATATTTATTGCAGCTTTGTTCACAGTAGCAAAAAGCTGGAACCAACCTAAATGCCCCTCAACTGATGAGTGGATAAAGAAAATGTGGTACATGTACACAATGGAGTTCTATGCAGTGGTAAAGAAAGACAACATCATGAGCTTTGCAGCTAAATGGATGGAGCTAGAAGATATTATATTAAGTGAAGTAACACAGTCTCAGAAAAACAAACAATGAATGGTATCCCTCATCTGCGGATGCTAGGGCCAATAACCCTATTGTAAATATTTCTTGTAGAGAGGGATGCATATTAAAAGAACAACAACAGAAAGACTGCATCAGAAAACTGACTGAAATGGTAAATCAGGAGGGGTGGGAGGGGCGGGAGAAGGACAAGGGTCTATATTTGATTAATGTATATTTAATTGACATGAGTTCAACAAGTATCCAATTTTGCCCAGACTCTGCCTACAGGTTACATGGTGTTTTAGGACTTAGTAAAAGTAAATACGTGTATATTAAACAACATTGGTTTAAAGGTTCTGATAAAAACGGTAATCCACCTTAGTTAATTGGAAATATAAATTGTTGTCATCCACATTTGTTTTACTTAAAATCCGTATAGCAATAACTTTGGGATTGGCACATACAAATGTTCTCTATAATTTTTTTGTCATACAGTATCATCTTGTAGCATTCTTTTTTACTTGTAGGATGATTTAACTTAAGAAATTAGTTTCCTTCCCAAGTTAACGACATACAGTCACCCAAAACAGCTTGGGTGAATTTGATGAAATCTGCACCTTGATTCCTGCCTATAGGTATGTGTACTACAACTGCCTTTTTGAGACTCATGGGTCAAAAAACAAAAACCTAAAATAAAAAGGGGGGATACAGATATATATGAAAACTTTTTGTCAAAAACTTTGCAATTCAAATCTTAAAACTAACTACGGGAAAGATTTGTATGTTCCCACAGGTCAAAACGTCACCAACTTAACAGCCGAAAAAGAAAAGACACAGCTTTGCATTGTGTAGGATGTACCAGGAAGAGCCAGCAGAAAAGTTGGCCCATCTGAACATTGAAAAGAAGAAAAGCCTCAGACTGCTACAGACATCAAACCCCCCTGTGGATCCTACTTGTAACAACTATTTATAATGAGTCCTAACGAAACTTACCTCTCCTTCATAGAACAAGGAGAAATATGATGATGATGATGATGATGATGATGATGATGTCGTTTTATAACTGTAAATTGGAGCCAACTGTCATAGAGGCAATCTCTTATAAAACCAGTAAAACTGCCTTCTTTAATTGACTAATAGACATAGGAACTGTGAAAAGGATTATTCTCTATTCAGAAACAAATATAATACTAAAGTCTCCTTAAGCTATGCACTTAAGCAAAATATATTAATACAGGAGAGCTCTGATATCAGCAATGGATTTTTCCACCAAGGAGATGTTGGCCAAGGGATCTAAACCCCCCCGAAAAGGTAAAGGCTTCTTGCCTGTAAACTGGGATAGCTGCAAGAAGAGAGGCGATAAGGCCCTGCTGTCAAAGACCTGATGTAAGCATGGGAAAGATGTATTGAGACCGCACTTGCAAGTGTACAGTTGGTCTCTGGAATACCAGAGAGTGTTACCAAAGGCCACTAGACCAATAAAGCAAATATAGGTCTCCTTGAGTCAAGCAAGACTCCTCTGTCAGCACCAGCTGCACCTCACCTGCCTGGAAATACTGTGCAGCAGTGGCAGCCATATGCCCGTATATCCCAAATCTAATTGGCTATTAGCTCTCTCCTTGGAGGAATAACCCACGGCTGATGCCACAAGCTTACATCCTCTAGTGGTTAGGAGATGTTATAAGCCACAGTAAGACCCTGTCATATTTAACAGAAAAAAATGTAATTCATGGATTAACATACCATTCAAATATCTGTGTCTATAGCAAAGTAACCTATGATAATAATTAGTACTGTTTAAATACCTATATATCTAATTGCCTGTGCTTCATTAGTAGGATTGAAAGGTTATTCCTGGACAAACTGTCAGCCCATGAAAGGAAACAGCCAGAATTGACCAGAGTCCAAAACAACAGCTCCAGAGAAAGTAGACTGCTTTGCTTTTTGTCCACCTGTGCCCCTTTTCTAAGCCTAGCGAACAATCTTCGGAAGAGGGGGCGTGGTAGAATGTAAGGGCTGCGATTGAGGTGAATGGTGAAACTACAGCAATATAGACTGGACACTTACTTGATGAACTTGATTGATCATACAAGCTCCCCAGCTGGATGGTGGGACCCTTGGGCTGTGTAGGTTTAGGCACAACTGCTTGTAAATTGGTTTTACATGAAGGATGCTTGTACTCATAAATTATTACTTATTGTTAAAAAATGAAAAAAAAATTAAAAATTAATAGAAAAAAAAGGCAGGGAAACAAAACCTCAGCCTGTTTAGGAACTTATTCCAAGTCAGAACCGAGCTACCAACCATCTGACTTCAAAGGATTTGCTCCTAAAGATGGCCCTACACCATTCCCATCATGTACACTCTACAGCGGTGAGAAACACCTAGAGGAAGCAACCCTGCACTCTGTGGGGCTGAGGCAATGAAGCCCTCCCACAGGAACCCATGGAACATCTGCTCACAAGAATAACTATTCAATTGTATTATTTCTTTTTATTATTATTTCTAAGATGCCAATTTGGTTTTGGTAATTCATGGAAGATTTTCCTGTTGAATTTAATGTCTTTTAAATTCATACATTCTCTCAAAATTAGACTGGGAAATCTTTCCCTGAATGTTCCAATCAGTACAATCAAAGGGAACATTCATGCTGTGGCAGCAGATGCTGTTCCTCAGACACCATCCACTCTGTTTGTGAGGCAGGGACCCTCACTGTCCTGTCACTCACCTTGTAGGCCTCCCTGGCTGGCCAGCAAGCCCCAGGACTGCTCCTGTCTCCATCCCCCCATCACTGATTTTATAAGCATATGCCACCACACTTGGCTTCTGGGAATTCAACTTGGCTCCTCGTGGTTGCACTATAAGCACTTAACCAACCCACCTCTCTCTCCAGCCCTCTCCAGTAGTTTTCTGAAAAAGACCCCTAACTTGAATTTGCTCATTAATAAGCATATTTGAACATAGATTATATGTATCTTACTGTTAGATTAAGTGTATTTGTAGCAACCAGGAATCATGATAAGCCTTAAAATTTAGCCCTAACAAATGTCCAATTTAACTTTGAGACAGAAGTCTGCATGGGACAAAACAGGCCACATTTGTCAGAAAATGATTCTTCAACTTTGTGTTAACTGTCACCCAGATTTACAATGCTTGTATTTTTTCTTTTTCCTTTTTAATCCCCCCTCTTCTCCAGTATGACTTTGGTAAATGGTCAAGAAATGAGTAAGAGAGATGTGTGTCTGAACCCTTACTGGTCATTCAATTCTGCAAGCTGTACAACTCAGTTTAAAAAGTGTTGCCTTTCTTTTCCTCTTACCCCACTAAACAACCACCTCTTTTACTTCCAGCACAGAAGGAAAACAATTGAAGGCATTAGTATTCTCCTGAAAAGGGCCAGTCACACAGGGAGCAACAGCAGGCTCTTCCCAGCAGCTCTAGCATGCTGCCAGGCCCTGAAAAGGGACAAACTCCAATTGCTCCAGTTCACACCAGTCCTGGCATAGTCAGAGGGATGAGACACAACAGTGATTCGGGGCAGGGCATGGCATTTGCAAAGCAACATTCTCCAAGGACTCCTCTCAGGTTTCTAGATGATTCCTGGTGTGCAACGTCTTCTTAGAGCCTTATAAGTTATGCTATGTAATTCTGTTCTTTGGGGCCTCTGAAGAGCAGCAGGGTACTTTCCTAATATGACATGTCTCCTGGTGTCACTTTCAGGAATTGAGACGCTCACACAGGACCCACTTTGGTACTTCAGCCAAACGAAAGATGCCATCGAAATTGGAACCACAGAAGGTAGGACACCTCCCCAGGCCCTTGCCTTCCCTTCTGCTGGTCAAGGGAGGCTGCTGCTTTCAGATTTGAAATCATTCATATTTTGCTTTTCCAGTATAAGCCCCCAAACATCCCGGAAAAGTATCCTGAGCTGAGAGATAGGATTGATCATTTCTTTCTGCTCTGTTTTCTGGTGAAGTTTATTTTAGTCTCACCAATGAGGTATCACTGGTGATATCAATGAACTTCAGTGTGATAAAAATAGTTTTGCAGAGACAAATTTTGAGCTAGGCAAGGCTCATTTCAGAATGGTCCCTCAGTTCTAGAGAATTCTGTGTCCAAGCACTGCATGTTATCTCTGCAATCCATTCCACAGTAGAGGGTCGTTGCTCACATAGGAAGAGGGTCAGGGAATGTGAGGAACCAAGAGTTGAAGTCTCGTCACTTGAATTACGGGAATATTGAGTCCTGCCGTCTACATATAAGAGCTTTTCTGCTTCCGAGGCGATTTCTCAGTCTAGTATTCTTTTTTGTTGTTGTTTTTCTTTTCTTTTTGAGACAGGTTCTCTCTATAGCCTCAGCTGGACTGGAACTCACAGAGATCTGCCTGCCTCTGCCTCCCAAGTGCTAGGATTAAAGGTGTCCAACACCATGCCCAGCTTAAAGACAGTTCTTAGTCACCTTGTGGGTGCTGGGAATTGAACCCGTGTTCTCTGTAAAAGCAGTCAGCACTCTTAGTCACTGAATCATCTCTCCAGCTCTAGTCTAGTATTCTTTACCAGGGATAGTACATTGTTTTTCTTCTCCTGAATAACTTGCTTTTAATACTTGTCATTTTGTACCCTTATAAACCTGTGCTTCAAGTCCTCTGTAATTCTTCCTAAGGATGTCTGCCTTTTAAATCTGAGGACTGGTAGGCAATTGGAAGGAACCAGACTAGTACTTCTGGTGTTTAAATCAAAGTTTAGCTGTTTTAACAAGATGCAGTCAGAGTTGCCTCAAGCACACTTCACTGTGTTGATGGTAGGTGAAGATTTGGGTATTGCATAACACTGATTTAAAACTACTTAAGGAAGAGTGAAATGTTGTCAGGGAGGGGAGACCTTTAATCTGAAGCTGATATGCACAAATACATGTAAGCTTTGGGTCACTATAGAATTTTAATTCTGAGTAAAAAGTGATTTGAGGAAATTTAACCTGAATAACTTAAGTAACTTATTCACTACCTTGCTGTAACTTCTCTTCATAGGCTCAATATGATGGCAAAACCATACACTGAAATGCATTGATAAATAAATGTACAAGATTATACTTTCATGTTGCCTTTTCTGCTTGTGAAATCTATAGGAAGTAGGTTACAAAAGAAGAAACTTCTAAGGCCCATGTGAAGACAAAACTGTCATTATGAAGCTATATATATATATATATATATATATATATATATTATTTGCATATATTAATTATATAAGATATATGTTTGGGTTTCGTTACATATAAAAAATTAGTGTCTTCTAGTAAGCCAGATGTGTAATAGAATTTTTTAAGAGCAAGAGAAAAAAAATGCCCTAGCCTCATGGATCTGAAGAAAAGTAAAACACAAATTAGTAAGTTGTTTTAAATCTTGGCCATTATGTCCAAGATCTCAAGTACAATTGAATTGGAGATTTAAGGAATGGGTGATGCAAGGCTTATGTGCCACCCAAATAATTCTTATGGACAAGTCTTTCGGGACCACAGGGTTATATGACTTATTCCAAGCTTTAACCCAATATGTATCTTGGGCATCTTTGTCAAAAAAGTCAGGAGTATATATATATACATAGCCATATGGGTCTATATCTGAGTCCTCTCTTCTATTCCATTGATCTGTGTGTTTGTTTTGTGCTAGTATCATGATGTTATTGTTACTATGACTCTGTATATCTTGAAAGTATATCTTGAAAGCAAATATAATAATACTGCATTATTCTTTTTTCTCAGTCATACTTTAACTGTCTGGAGTCTATGATGCTTCCATACGTCCTTCTATATCTGTGAAGAATGCTATTAGAATTTTCATGGGGATTACACTTAATCTGTATATTGCTTTTACTAGCATACGCATTTTTATAATATTAACTTTTCCAATCTATAAGCATTGGAGGTCTTTCTATCTTCTTGTGTCTTTTTCAATTTCTTTCTCAAGTATTTTAAGGGTTGCTTTGCATTATAAAGATTTTTCACTTCCTTAGTCAAGTTTATTCCAGGTATTTAAATTTTCCGAGGAAATTGTAAACAAGGGTTAGTTTCCTGATTTCTTTTTCAGTATGCTTGCCATTTTGATAAATGTGTTTTTCAGATTTAAGAGTTTTCTGGTGAAATCTTCAGCTCCCTTATGTATAGAAGCATATCTTCTGCAACTGAGCATCCTTTGACACTCCTTTTGTGGCCATAGATCTTTGATTTCCTTGTCATGTCTTGCTGTTCTATACTATGTAAGGGAAGAGACAGCGGACATCCTTGTGTTGTCCCTGATTTTAGTGGAAATACTTTGAGATTTTCACCCCTTATTATAATGTTGGCTATAGGCTTGGTATATATAGCTTTTATTATGTCTACATATGATCCTTATATGCCAAGTTTCTTTGGGGTTTTATCAGGAATGGATGGTTGATTTTGTCTAACACTTTTCCTGAATCTATTGAAATAATTACGTTAATTATTGACCTTGTATACATTTATGTAATGTGTTACATTTATTGATTTCCACATATTTTTCTTAAAGATTGCTTCATTTTTATATAATGTGTATGAGTATATTACCTGCATGTATATACGTGCACCCATGTTATACAATGCTCATGAAGGCAAGATAGGGTGTTAGAGCCCTTGAAACTGGAATAACAGATGGTTGTTAGCTGCTATCTGAGTCTTGGAAACTGAACCCAGGTCCTCTGTGAAAATAGCAAGTGCTCTTACCAGCTAAGCCATTTCTACAGCCCAGTTGATTTTTTTTTTTATGTGTATGAATGTGCTGTCTGCATGTAGGTTTGTACACCCAGGTCGTGCAATGCTGCGGTGGTCAGAAGAGGGTGTTGTATTCCACTGGAACTGGAGTTAAAGACGGTTCTTAGCCACCATGTGGGTGCAGGGAATCTAACCCGGGTCCTCTGCAAGAGCAGTCAGTGCTCTTAACAACTGAGCCATCTCTCCAGCCCCCCAGTTGATTTTTAGATTTTTTTTTTTTTTTTTTTTTTTTTTTTTTG